>JAODUH010033958.1:0-47358 GCA_027564835.1 Typhlichthys subterraneus
CCCCTCTGGTTAGAAGAATAACGAAAGGTTAGATTACTAAATATAAATTGTGCCCGAAGACAGAAGGCACGCACGAGAAGAACAGTTTGTTGCATGTGCCGAGGGACCGGTTAATGTGTGTATGTTAACCATACACCTTCACGCATTTCACAATGGCTGCACACCCTGACAGTGAGGAAATAAATTGCTTCAAATTCTCTAATGCCAGCCAAATATGTTTCATCTGACGTATATATCATACCGTAATTCGCCTTTATGTGGTGTTTATTTTGTTTAACAAAATGTTCACACTGACTGTTTTATACAACTTGACAATCCAGAAATATTAAGTGTTTATTAGTGTAAGTCTTCCAGCCTACTGTAAAATGAAGTAGGATTGTGGGCTAGTTGAAAAACTGCTCCAATATAGCTATCATGGACTTTTCTCTTCCCGTGACTACAGGCAAGATGGCCTTTCGAAGTGTGGCAAATGTAAACAGGCCTACTATTGCAATGTTGACTGTCAGGTAAGTGTTACATTGCCATGTTTTTCTTTTGTTTACTTTGCAATATGTTTCCTGTACAATTGGTATTCTCTATTCTGATAGTTATTGTGATTGTGTCTCATCTTTCACAATGCTCATCTTTTTTATCTCAAAATTAAAATGTAGATTTGATGGCACATTCCACAAACATGCATGCATGTATTTTCATATGTGGTCCTACATCTTCTTTTGCCAAAATAACACACAAATTATGATTCAGCAGCCGTAGACATCATGGGTAAGCAATCCTCCATCTTGCCCCAAATATGGATAAATGTGATCAAACATGAGCTCTTTTGCTCCTCAATACAGCATCTTAATATTGTAAACAGTAACTTATTTTAATATGCTCACATTGTTTCTGTGAGTCCTTTGGAGAAGACATTGTAACTTGCTATAGCGGAGGTCAAGGCAGAGGAAAACTCAGGCTGCTGTTGCCATGACAAATTAGCCTGCCCTCCCTTTATCTGTCTAGTTATGGATCCATGCTGCAACTGTATCGTTCTATGGCTGAAACACACACCGTGCACTGCAGTAAAAGTGTTAGTGTACGTTATGGCCTATTGCCACTTCTTGATAATTAAAAGTAATCACTAGCTCTTCTTTGTGTAGAAAAATGATTGGCCCATGCATAAGCTGGAGTGTTCAGCCATGTGTTCTTACGGGGAAAACTGGTGTCCTTCGGAGACTGTCAGACTAGTAGCGAGAATCATCATAAAACAGGTAATGTCCAGCAGACAAATTAATCTGCTATAACACATACAAGAAACATAAATGTAACACATAATATATATATCAGCAATGAAGAAGAGCTCAGTTCTACATGTGCCATGTGTGGGCTGATATTTCTGTTGCATCTGTTCTGCTCCAGAGAACTGTAACGGAGCGCACTCCGTCAGAGAGACTGTTACTGCTTAAGGAGTTTGAATCTCGTGAGTATTTGTTCACATTGCTTATGCGTTGTCCCACACTGGGGTGTCATTTATGTAGTAGGCATGTGTATAATAATAGCCTATGCTGTCATTGAGACTACTAGTGCTAGCCTTCATTTCATTCACTCTCTAATGCTGTAGGTGCTGAGCCTTTCTTTAACGAATGTCACAAACGTCGTAAAGTGTTTGTACAATGAATTAGTCTCAAAATGCGTTAAGCCCACTGTCCCTAACCAAAATCAAGGTAAGATCAAATGTTTAATGCATTGGTGGAAATTCAGATTGTTGCTGCAGCACATGTCAAAAAAGTCAAGCAACTGCGCCTAAACATAACTTCCAGTTGGTCAAACAGAAGTATTTAGAGACCAAATCTATGACTAAGCTATTATTGGCTCTAACGGTTAATTGTCACAAAATAAGACATTTACACCTGTTCTCCGAGACACATGATCCAGAAGCCAGCTGTCCATGTCGGATTGACACCAACATATGCCCTTTGGCAGTTGCAGCATGTCTCTGCCACTGAGTGCATCATCTTGGGGCACATACTACATGGTTGTAAAGAGTTAACAATAATGCAGGTTCTGTGATATTGACTCAAACACAAGCATGGTGCATTAACAGTTAAAGCCATATTGCTCTGTTTGACTCATGGGCCTTTCCTTAATGATAACGCCGGCCCACGTGTGATCTGATAATTGACCCTTTGACAAATGGCCCATTGAGATGTTTTTCTAGAGTTTAATAGTGTGTGGTATGTTGAATTTGAGTTGCAGCTACGTGCCAGACCGTGCTGTCATGACTATTATAATAATTACTTAATTCTATTGTATATTTCCTTCCGCATATCTTATATTTGTATGTTTGTTGTGTAATAATCTCTGAATGCATCCCTCCCTTTCCCAACTGCGTCTACCAGACTTGGATAAGCTGGACAGTGAGAAGCAGGAAATGAACCAGATGGATATTGCGGCATTGCATCACTTCTACTCCAGACACATTATAGACCTCCCCGATGACCAGGCTCTCACAGACCTCTTTGGACAGGTACGAAAAGCTAATATGTTGACATGGTCGTGGTAATGCAACACGGTCGGAAGGGCTCTGGTGTCTTTATTGCACTGTTGCCGAGATATATCAAATACCTACAGCCTACACACCTTAAAATTCTGCATTAGATACCAGGGCATAAGTATAATATAATGGCAAATAACAGTCCGCTAAGAGATGGTGTGTTTACAGCAGGCAGGATGCTTAAGCATTTTGTACTAACCTACAATAAGTAGAGAATAATGATAACAAAGAGAATTGGCCCAAACGTAAAAGTTCCTGCTTTAAATGGAAGTTTCTTCTTTAATTTATGGGACACAGTAAATGTTTTTAAGATAAAAAAATCAATCTTCTCTATTTGGATGTCAGTTGTGTTTGTACCGACCTGAAAGGGTAAAATGTATCCAAAATCTCTCTCAAAAAAGTTTGAGAGAAGTCTATCCTAAATTAATTTTTGGAATTGAAATGATATGGGACTTTAAAATGCTTGATTACACTGAGGCAATAGTGTTTAAGGCTTGGATCGGTGTGGTGTGTTGATACATTTTGACTGGCCTGGAGGATGTCAATGGGTGAGCTTTTCTTGGCTGGTGGAAAGGACACATTGCTGTGTCATCACACATGCCTACATCCACAGCGCACACACACATTAACGTACAGTACTTACACACATTCATCAATGCTCACATCTCTCTTCTGCAGCTGTCCTGCACTTGTTAGCATGCACACACAGACCCACACTTATACACACACAGAACAGCACAAGTCCGTTGCAGCCAATGTCCTACATGCCCCGTGGGGCTTTTCTCTGCCGCTCTGGAAGCATTTAGTGCCATTTAGTTGGATGGTGTTTGTCAGTGGTGCTGGCCTCTTTCCCTTTGAAGTCTGATTGGAAAAGGCCTCTTGGCATTAGAGCCACAATCTCTTATAGCTACTCTACCAAAAGCTATTTGAAAAGCCATGCATGTAATTGAGAAGAGATATGAATGTGGTATTTCATTAACATATGGATGTGCATACATGCAATATCTGATGAATGAGACTAATGTTGGCATACCACAAACAACTAAGATTAGGGGACACATGTACTGATGGAAGCTTTAATCTCAATGCTCTTCCACTGTGTTCTCTTTGTTTGTTTGCATTTTGCCACCCTTAGGTCAATTGTAATGGCTTTACTATAGAGGATGAGGAACTTTCCCATCTGGGATCAGCTGTTTTTCCTGAGTAAGTAGTGAATGGGTTAACAACCCACTTTAAATAGTGTCCCTTTAACTATTTGCCCCTTGTGTTGATATGTAACACCCCTGATCACAAAGTCAATGTCTTATGATATATACTGCATTGCAATTTTCAAATTTTCTTTATTCGCTTGTTCCTCCCTGTTTTTGTAGTGTAGCACTGATGAACCATAGCTGTAGCCCAAATGTCATAGTCACCTACAAAGGCACAGTTGCTGAGGTCAGAGCTGTACAGGAGATACATCCTGAGGAGGAGGTACGCTTACTGAACACACAACACCTCTGTCAACATGGGTCTGTTTTTGCTGATGTCATTTAGGGTTTAGAAAAAATGGCGCATATTTATTTCTGAGGTTTGCTAAATGGCTGCTGATGGGACTAATGGCATCACTCTTTCCCAACATTTCTGTCACTTACCTGACCTCCTTTTTTTTAGATTTTTAACAGCTACATAGACCTGCTGTACCCAACAGAGGACAGGAACGAGAGGTTGTTGGATTCCTACTTTTTCATGTGCCAATGTAATGAGTGCACCACCAAGTCCAAGGTGCGGATGCATTTTCTGCATTTGTTCCCTCTGCAATACACAAAGTACATGTGTATTGCATTTGCTTATACAGTATTTAGCACAGTATATACACCTCTGAATTACTTGCTGCAACATTCATGTGGATATACCTACTACAATGTTATGTATGTGCTCATCCTGTATATTAGGAATATACAGTATATTCCATTATAATCTTGTATCTGACCTTTTCATGATCTTGTATCTGACCTTTTTCTGTTTTCCATCCACTTTTTCAAGGACAAGGCTAAAATGGAGATTAGGAAGACGCTGAATTCTCCACCGGAGCTAGAAGAAATCCAATCCATGGTCCATTATGCCAAGAATGTCATTGAGGAGTTCAGGAGAGCTAAACACTACAAGAATATCCTTTTTGTTTTGTTCATCCATCTACAATACAGCTTCCCTTTTCTCCCATTCGTCAAGCGGTCGTTTTATAATGGTATTTGTCATATTGGTATTTTTGGATGGCCCTGTTCCTTGTGTTTCTCTCAATACTCCCGATACACATTAGCCTTGACTATCTGGCACCCCCTAGTGAGCTGCTGGAGATATGCGAGCTGAGCCAGGAAAAGATGGGGGCAATATTTGCTGACACCAACGTCTACATGTTGCACATGATGTACCAGGCCATGGGAGTCTGTCTGTACATGCAGGACTGGGATGGGGCAATGAGCTACGGGGAGAAGATCATTCATCCATACAGGTAGCGTGGCACAACACACAGAGCAGGCGGGGGGGAGATACTCAGGGCCTTGAGATTTAGACAGATTGTCAGGGAGCTCATAGGTGAATGCAAGTCAATCTGTCAATCAATCTTACCACAGTACAGCTACAGTGGAACAGTCCAAGAACTTTAAGACTCAACCGTTCAGCAGCAGAATTTACACCATACACAAATGCTAATCTATCCTGTAGAAAGCATACATAGGCATTATTTGAATTGATGTTTATATGATTGCTGTCCCATCTTGTAGACTACTGCCTGGATCCTAATGCACATTTCTCAGTTAGCTGTGACAGTCTTAGCCACATGTAATAACCACACGTTCACACATTAACGCTACAGTAGTTGTTCCCACACGGTCTAATCTCCATGAATTAATTATTACATTCTATGTTTTACGTTTTGGACTACTAAGGCCTGTGTATTTTTCCCACAGTAATGTTCAGGCCTCCTCCTCTTTATACTTGTTATCCCTTGTAGTAGTTTGATAGAGAATACATTGTTTCAATACAGAGTCTTATGCATTGTCATGGCAGTGATCCAGTGTGTTCCTCCATAGTGTACATTATCCAGCCTACTCCCTGAATGTGGCGTCAATGTACTTGAAGCTTGGACGACTCTACTTGGGGCTGGAGAGAAAAACGCAAGGAGTTAAGGCTCTGAAAAAGGTAACATTGCAAAGACATTCTAGTAGTTAAAGGACACTGATGTCAGTGTTGAATGTATCATACCATAATTGTAATACCAACTGTAAAGGGAAACCTTTACAACACTTCAATATCTAGTATCTAGTAATAGCGGTTTAATAAGTAATTAACTGTAGTGTTGTAGTTAGTATAGCCTCTAAACTAAGAGTTTTGATATAATGCATGGGAGTAAAAACTATTCTACAAATATGTAATTATAGAAAACATTGGGTATTTAGTTAAAGAAAACAGGTTAGTTACCACATCACATGCTTATAAACAAGCAAATTAATTAGTATACTCCTCCAGGCACTGGCTATCATGGTTGTGGCTCATGGGAAAGATCACCATTATGTGGCAGAGGTCAAGCGAGAGATTGAAGAGCAGAAGTAGGAGGGACCTCTCCCAAAGCAAACAAACGAAACATTTCTACTACACTCGTGCATCTTTTCTTTTTTTTTTTTTTATCATGTTGGTGGCCCCATGTCACTTTTCTCCTCTTGGTTAACTTTACGACAGAGATACTAAGATACCTCAGGCCATTTAAATGTGCTGAATTAAATAGTTTGTGGTACTTGATTGTATTAATGATGGTGTCTTGCAGCGTGTTAGTTGGATCATTGATGCTGCCAGAGAACTTGTGCTGCATGCATTTCAGAACTGTACAACCAATCACTCATTTTAGGGGAGAAAGAAATCACACCAATGGGATCTAAACATATTATATTGTTCAGGCAAAGCATACTTTAATTAGTTTAAGTTGCAATTGAAGTCTATTTTTAAAAGTGTGTTATTTGTTAACTTCCATTAGAAATTAACCGTATATCACCAGATTTATTTATTCACCTTTCTTTCTAATGCAAAAGCATAACGCAGGTAAAGCACACACACTTTGCACTTCTGTCTTGCATGAAAAACACGATTGTGATATGAGAATATTTCACGTATACATCATTGATACAGGCTTTGATGCTCTGGCTATCCACCTTATTTTTGAACACAAATGCAGGCTTTGTGTTTTACATCTATTGATTAAAGAAGAAATAATTCTTCCTCTAGTATTACTCGATACTTCTTCATACATGTGGAACAGACTTGCTCTTCCTTGTATTATGTGAAATAATGTACGCATTCAGAATGAGTATTGTCTATAACAATACATAGTTCTAAGAAGATGCAGCAACATGGTGCAAATGAAATGGCTAAATATCTGTTGATTGTTCTGATTTTATTTGAACTGTGAACAAAATGACTGCATCAGATACTCAGTAGCAATGGAGAGGCTAAATGCAAAAAGCTAATAATTAACGAACATAAGTCCTTGATTTTGCTTGTATGTTAAAGTTGGCCTTTTTAATGCCTTTCTTTTTCTTTGTTTTCTTTCACACAAGGTTTGACGATTATGACTAATCTAAAATGTACTGTTGTATTGTATTATTCAACAGGGGTGTTTGCATCCTTAGTCATAGTGAAGACTTGCACTATGACCTGACCATTAATCCTGGTTCAGAGCTCCCGTGCTCTCAGGATAAAATGCACAACATTGTAGCTTTGTCACTAATGTTTTGTCAGGGTATTGCAGCATTGTTTGGTGTAGTCAGTCCCAGAACCTTCATAAATACTGAATGCTATTTAAAACAAGTAACGGTGTAGCCAATAACAACAAGAGATCTCTCTTTTTTTTTTAAACCATTACCTTAACAGAATAACAAATTTATTTTATGGTAACAGTTTTTTGCTGCCTTCACAGCATTTGGTTGTTGAAGATATTGCTACTGCTATTTTGTCAGTTCTGAGGTGGTTTGCAAATTTAAATATATAGGCAGATTTTCTGACCTTGGCTGTGCTAAAGTTTTATATTGTACAGAACTTTGTCAAAATGCTGCAAGTTCAGTCATCTTTAGGTCTTAAGTTTTGTGTGTGATTGACTTGAATGATCATGATTTATGGTGTTGCTCGAGCATATTGCCACATACTGTTTCCAAAAACAGTACTGTGTTCACTATGTTGCTGACTGAAAATCTTTATTTATATATATCTTTTATTTTATTTTTTATTGCTTGCCAACTCATGACTGGCTATGTCAACTGGAACTGGCATTGGCATCTAAAAGCACTATGGTAACATCTCCATCTTGTCTATTATTTGAAAACATAAAGAATGATAGAGGTAGTACTTTTTTTTGTTACGTTTTCTTTTTTGGTGATTTTAAGCATTTAGTCTTTTTTGCCGAGAGAACTGAGATTGTAACACATGCTAAAATATTAAGACCATTCATGGTAAGCCAGCCCACACCTTGTATTTTTTCACAGTAAATTGTTATTGTGTCAATTAGTGGCATGCATGGTACTAAAATGGAATGCAAATGTGTAATGAGTCTTTACCAACCATCAAAGAAACTTAATAAATTACATTGAAGTAATTATGCTGTTGAGTAATTTACAATTGGTCATTTACAATTTGAGTGCAACATTGTGTGTCACTTCACTGTATATTCCTGCTACATTAAACAAACAAGCCCACATCAGCACATATTGGACTAATTGTCAAATAATGAAGATAATCCTGGTAATGACTGCCTGCAATAATACAATATTTTGGTAAATGAAACAAATGTGTTAGGCTACATACAGGTCCATCTCAATAAATTAGAATAGTGTGGGATTTCAATTGACAAAGTGAAACTCATATTGTGGATTAATTACACAAAGTGAAATAGTTCAACCCAGCTCATGAAACTCCAAATTAAGTATCTCAGAAATGTTGAATCTTGTGAAATAGTGCAGTATTGTAGAATGTAAAAGGTGTCTCAGTCCAGCTTCACAACCATGGGTAATTAGTCAGATGTGCAGAAGACCGTCATCGACACCCTCCAGCAGATCAGAGTCTCAAAAGATCATTGCTAAAGAAGAAAGCATATTCATAGAAATTAGAGTGGAAGGAACAAGTGTGGTAGGGATATGTGCAAAAGCAACAGGAATAACTGTAGCTTTTAGGGGATTGTCAGGCAAAATTTTGGGGGAGCTTCTGGATTGAGGCAGGAGTCGGTGACTCGGTGCATAAAGAGCCACCACGCACAGACGTATCAAGGAAATGGGCTACAGCTGGTTACTGGAGGAAAATAACTGGTCTGTCGCTCAGCGGTCCAAAGTCCTCTCTTCAGATTGAAGTTACATTTGGCTTTCATTTGGCAATCAAGGTCCCAGAGTCCAAGTTGCTTAAAGTCCAGTGTGAAGTTTCAACATGTCAGTGATGATTTGGGGAGCCGCTTAATATCCACTGTTTCATCAAGTCCAGTCAACTCAGCCGTCTACCAGTCCATGTTAGAGCACTTCAGGCAGCAGGCTTCCTTCTGTTGACCAGCTATATGGAGATGCTGATTTAATTTACCAGCAGGGCTTGGCACCTGCCCACAAAGCTACCAATACCTGGTCCAATGACCATGGGAAAATGTATATGGTATTGTTGAGAAAGATGAGAGACAAGACCCAACGATGCAGACGAGTGGAAGGCTGCTATGCAACATGGGCTTCCTTCCATTACACCTCAGCAGCAGGGTGATCGACCCCGCCACAAAGGAGCCTCACCAATTAGGCTACTTGTTATTTGTTACTTGTTATATTATACTGATAGCCTAGTTTTCAGAAGGCCAACATGTCTGTATTAAAATTAATTTGTTCACTGGTCTTATGTCATAATCTCAATTTCTGTGATAGGCCTACTGAATTTGGGTGTGTTTTCCCCAATATGGCTGTTACTGAAATGTGTTGGGTTATCATCTTGTATCGCACACCCATGGTTAAACCACAAGATGGCACTAGTTACATCTTGGCAGATTGTGCGACTTTAGATATCCAATCAAATGCGTTGTTTTTAGGACGTCAAGTCAGATAGCCAATGAGCTCAAAGTTCTTCAAATGAAGGCGTATTTTGACTGAGTTTGAATTTTTTCAAATACTTGCACATACAAGAGAACCGTCGCGCCTAAAGTAAGTTTAATTTTGTGTATTGTTGCTAGTGATATATCTTAACCATTTTTCCAAAATGACGTGTACCCGACGTTAATTTAAGACACAAATACATTGAATTACGTTAAACAACAGCCTTCTGTTCCGTAATGATTCTTTGTTTTTATTATTTGGTAAACAGAAACGATGTACGGTACCGCACTGTGTACCGTACATGCGCTGCTTTACCGTGCTGACAGTTGTAAAAGTATCTTCAACTGAAACACAACTGAATGTCCCAGCCTGTATTTGTCTCTGTATTACATACCGGTACCGTACTATGCAGTACTGTAGTTTTAATGCATACGGTACATGTGCTTGCTTGGTGCCTGTACGGTACGAGACGGGGCTAACGTCTCGTACCCTACAGGCTAACGTTTATAGCTACAATACTGCATCCTATTTTCATTTTATATAGAACATGCTAACTGAGAGTTTATGTATCATAACCCTGACATGTTAAAATGTATCATCATCATCATCATACATAGGATCATAACGGCTTGCGAATGAGCCTCACTATATAATGCCATGTCTCTGATAATAATACAACACAGTAGTGTACCGTACAGGCTAAGGCTACCATACTGTACAGGGCTCAGCAGAAAATGTGTCTGCATGGTACGGTACGGTACGGTTTAAAGCGAAGTTTAGTAATGTAGCCTGCTTGTCTAGGTCGTTAACCATGAGCTGGGCGGTAGAGGAGTGGAAGGATGGTCTTCCAGGCAAAGCTCTACAGAAGATTCAGGAGATAGAAGGGCAATTGGACAAACTGAAGAAGGAGAGGACACAAAAGCAGTTTCAACTGGAATCAGTGGAAGCTGCACTGCAGAAACAGAAACAAAAGGTTGGCGGTTGTGATTGTGGATTATGTATTTAACTCTCGACTTGTCATTCTACGTGTTCTAATAAAGTAGACTATGGAATGGATGTGGCCTAATTTAACAAGTTGACAACACAGAGGGTAGCCTAGTCTACGCCCAAAACAAAATGCAGAATCAGCTAAAAGCTATTTCACTTAGTAAACATAGGATTTCATGTAATCATAAGTCATTCAGCAGTCTTTCTTTGGTTGGTAATTACAGATGTAATATACTACTATTTTCCGTGTGTGTAGGTGGACAGTGAGCGTAGTGAAGCATCTGCTCTGAAGAGAGAGAACCAATGTCTAGTAGAGTCCTGTGACTCTGTGGAGAAGGCCCGCCAGAAAGCTGTCCATGACCTTGGGATCAAGGAACAGCAGGTCAGTTCACTTTCTCTTAGACTGGTATTGTTACACTATGTAGGCAGTTCTTACCATGTAATTATGTAACCCGGTGTTCCTGACCTTAGGTGAGCTATTTGGAGGGACAGCTGAGCTCCTGCAAGAGGACCATAGAGAGACTGGAGCAAGAGCTCAAGAAGTGAGTTATGATGTGCATCTATATGGGCAATAGCGTTTTAAAGCGATGCATGTATTTATTATTATTTTTAGTTTTTTAAATGCCAAAGAAACATCCGTGTGAGTTAAATAATGGTAGGTGCTTTGCAAATGTTAAATTACTGCATTCATTTCATTTAGCTTTTGTTAGTTTTTCTATAAAAGCTCTATAGTACATTTAAGCCAGTTTCTGCAAATGACAAATGTAATTCCTTGCCCTAAAAATGTATGTGTCCCTGCTTTTCTTTAATAGTGTTTTTTGAAAAAGTCCTTCCTGTGTGGTTTCTTTACTAGGAACAAGAATGAATTGGATCGTTCTCAGCCGTCCTCAAGCAGCTGCTCCTCACTATCCAACTCCTCCAGTGCTGAGTTGCCACCTTTCACAACACCACAGAAGAGCTTTGCTACCCCAGCTGCTACCCCAGCTTACAGACAACATGGTACGTGTTTGTTTTGTTTTAGT
Organism: Typhlichthys subterraneus; assembly: GCA_027564835.1. Taxonomy (NCBI): domain Eukaryota; kingdom Metazoa; phylum Chordata; class Actinopteri; order Percopsiformes; family Amblyopsidae; genus Typhlichthys; species Typhlichthys subterraneus. The sequence goes on from JAODUH010033958.1 coordinate 11,619, forward strand.
ATTTTTGTATATCTTGGTTTTGTCTCTCACACACAATATATATTTTTTAGTCCTTAATAGCTGGTTTATTAATATACTGTATCTGTCTGTTATAGATAACAGACTGGAGGACCTTCAGGAGAAATATAACCAAGAAGTGGAGGAGAGAAAGAGGCTAGAGACTGAGCTCAAAGTGGTTCAGGTCAAAGTAAGCAGCCTTACTTACTTTAGTTACTATCACGTAGTTGCTAATTCGTGTTTGTGTGTATTGCAAGTTGTTAATCGATGCAAACAATCTCATCTGCCAGTTGTTGAATCATTCAGCGGTAAGTGTCAGCCATAAAGACATCGCTGCCCGCCAGCAAGCTGGTTCCTCCATATTTCCTTGGCAACAACCGGACCAAAACCAAAGCCGCCAGAGTCAGGGTGCCATGGAAACGCCATTAAAGAGGCGGGGTTGCACAGGGTCCACCCTCTGGGAAGCTCATGAGGAAACGCCAATCAAGCCCAGACAGCGAATCAGCTCGTCTGTAGTGGCACAGAGTCCCAGCGGATCTTCGCAACAGATGGATCAGCTCAGGACTCTTAACCAAGGTTGTTCTAAGTTCTTAGAGTTAATCGAATTGGCGGAATTGTATTTCAGATATATTAGATATTTTCTTAGTTTTTCATAATTTTCTGGGCCCGGAGTATTGTAATGATCCTGGTTTTGTTTCTGTCAGAGCTGCGTGGACGTGTGTCAGAGCTGGAAAGGAGTCTGTCTTCTCAGGAGAAGGATCTTCGTAACCAGGCATCCAAGCTTCAGGAGCTACAAACTCAGTTGGACAAGGCCCGCAAGGATCTTACGGAGCGGGACAGAGACCTGACCAAGACACGGCATGAGCTAAGCCAGGCCACAGACAGACACCAACAGACTGAAGCCAAGGTGGGCTTCCTTTATGTCCTGGTGGCAAAAAAAATGTAGGGTTTATGTGTAATTTTCTTCCTGTATATCTAGGTGTGATTTCTAACCATGGCATTCTTGGAAACACACATCGCGTGGAAATGTTTATGACCAGTCAGGTGGTCCTACACTGGGCATGCTAGTGCCGGTGTAAACAAAGCATTTTGGTAGAACATTTAACACTAACGAGGAACAGCTTGGAGAAAAATAAGAACATATATGTATGTTCTTGGACTGGATCACTGGAATCTGTAATGAAAGGAACCCTTGAGTAATTATAACGCGTTACGTTACTGATGCCTATGTTTACCTGTATGCCGGCGTCAGCATGCTTGTGCCACAAAAGATGTTCACTCGTACCTTTTTGTTCTTTTAATCTAGAGACTGTAGCAACTGTATAGCTGTCATGGTAAACTACCTACACATGATACACGTCTGCGGGGTTGTCCATTCTATTTAGTGCCAGAGGAAGATGTCAGAAGTTACTCAACATTCAAGCATTGAGCGTCAATATCTTCTCAAATAAAACGTGCAGAGCAAATCTGTTTGCATACTATTGTTCATCTCACTGAGCAGGCTGAGTTACATGGTACCGGCATCGGAACTGTTTTAAAAGTATCGATTTGGCACCGGAATCGTAAAAAAACCAAACGATACCTAACCCTACACCCGAGTGCTTAAATTGGATGTCCAAAACGTTTGTAAAGTTTGTAGAGGCCTGCATCTTAAAAATACATGAAATAAATGTATTTTAATAATTTAGTGGTTCTCAAAATGGCATTAGAATCCCCAGAGTGGTTGCAAGTTGAAATAAGACTGAGATGAGTTTAAAATGTTTGTTATGTTGATAGCATGCAACCCCTTTTCATGTTTACTGCTAAAAGTGAATAGCTTCTCATGTTGTTCTCCTCAGTGCTCCTCGCTGGAGCAGAAGCTGAAGCACGTCACAGAGGAGATGAACTGTCAGAGACACAATGCTGAGAGCTGCAGACAAGCCCTGGAACAAAAACTTAAAGATCAGGAGAGAAGTAGCCAAAAGGTTTATTATAATTATAATTATTATTATTATTATTAATAATAATATTAATATTATTATTTGAGCCAGGCAGTTCCACTGCAGCAGTCCCTATTTCTATAATCCCCCTAATTTACAAAATCCAAGTTTTGGGTGTATCAGATTTGTAACGGATGGAACCTGTGAGTCTAGGAGCTGGCCCACCTACAGAGTACCCATCAGGCTTTGCAACAGCAGCTGGACCAGACCAGAACCAAGATGACCCAGGAGATGCAACAGGCCAAGAAGGACTACAATGTTCTGCAGGCAGACATGGAGAAAGTAACAACTGATATTTTCACTTGTGTTCTCATATTTCAGCATTTTCAAAATAACCTAAATACTGTGTCAGCTGGCAGAGCTGGGTGGAAGTTTCTGCAGCATGATAAACATCGTGTATACTGTGCTATATCTGCCAGACATTGAATTCTCCATTTAGATTAGGCATATTCAACTTGAAAATAACAATTGTTTCTGCAAACACCGTTTCTGCAGAACAGTGACTTTGACCCGTGTAATGTTTTTGTCATAGTGGCCTCCAACACATGCCCTCCAATACAAGGGCTCCAATACATGGCCTCTATCTGACACCTTCATAACCTATCCCTCTTCTCCTCAGGCCTGCTTTCACAAAAGCCAGGTGGACAGGGAGGTGGAGGACCACAAGCAGAGGCTGTTGAGGTCCGAGCAGAGCTTCCAGGCTAGCCAGGCCAAAGAGCAAGACCTTCGCAAGAAGGTGGAGGTGAGCCGAGCAGCCGCGTGTGCTGAAAGTGGCCCGGCGTACCACACAGGCCTAATAGGTTGAATTGATCTCTCACCCTGCCTTGTCTTCTCTGTTTCTATTCTGTGTGTCATCCAGGAGCTGCAGAAGGAGAAGAACAATGTATCTGTCCAGCTAGACCAGAGCAGCAGGTGTCTTTCTCAGTTAGAGGAGGAGAAGAAGAGATCCGAGCAGAACTTCAAACGCACACAGGGACTGCTGGATGACCTCAGAGGTAGGCTTACCAACAGACAGCATCAGTAGTAGTTCTTGGCGGTATATTGACTAGCTTGGGTGTTTTGTGTCTAGCTAAAACAGAGGTGCAGTCAGAAGAGCTAAAGGGCCTTCGGTCTAAACTGGAGCAGCAGAGTCAGCACTCTGCTCGGGATCTTGACAATCTGAAGAAGACGCTGTCTGATGCCGAGGCTAAAAATGACAGGTTGCCACTTTTTCTGTATAACTGTGGGCTGTGCGGTTGGGAGAGGTCAAAGTAGTTCTTTCCACTGTACGCATGTTAAGATATTTGTTGACGGATGAATTTAATGTGCTGCATACTCAGGTTTTCTGGTGTCATTTTCTATTGCAGGTCTCAGAGTGAACTGCAGAAACTGAAGCTGGAAGCAGAGCAGTTGACACACAAGCTGGCTATTGCTGAGAAGCAGCATTTGGAGTTGAACGCCAGTCTTGATGGCAGTCAGAGAGAGTGTACAGAGCTGAGGAAGGAACACCAATCACTTCTGGACTGGAAATCTGAGAAGGACACTCTAATCAATGAAGCAGAAGCGGTGCAAAGAAGCCTAACTGACAAAATCAGTGAAATGGAGACAAGTCTGAACTCATTAAAGGTACTCTTTGAAAAATCATATATCAGTAAACAACTAGTGTGTGTATATAAGTCTATATAGTGTAGTAATTGCGTCCTGAGCAGAGAATGACATCACACTCCCTCTGTGTGTGTGTGTGTTGTCACCTAAGATCCTCTGTTCTTTGTTGTCATAGCCGGTCCGGCACTTGCATTTTAGTGTTTGTGTGCGTGTGTGTGCATACATCCTGTAAGTGACTGCCAGGGGGGTACTAATTATTTCAGTGGCTACTGTGTGCACACAAAAAAACACACAGAAAAAGAGGTTGTCCGTTTAATTATGGAGATCTAAGTACCACAAGGGGTCCAGTGGCCCTCCTGTCCATGTGTATGTGAATGTTGTGCCCTGACATGTATCAGCTTTCTGGTGTGTGGTAACATAATACTGTGCGTCCACAACTCGCGTATCTTCTGTCCTATGATCTGTCAATGAATGGAGTTATGAATTCACTGCAGCTTACCGTCATTTGAGGGGTGAGCTGTGCAGCACCAGAAGGATGCATAACTGTCCGTTTGTTGGCCTTCAGGAGGAGGTGAAGAACATGGACGAAGAGAAGTCTGCTCTGTCAGCTCAGCTGGACTCCCTGAAAGGACAACTGCTCAACAAGAGCGTAGACCTGGAGGAGATGGAGCGCCGGTACGAGGAGCTCCAGTGTAAACACTCTGAGGCTGCTCAGAAACACTCTAAGGATCTGGACAATGTCAGTGTGCAGGTGGCACAGCTCCAAGCACAGGTAAAGATTGACTTGAAGTAGCTACGGTAATCCGCCATTCAAACTCTAGATCTCTAAAGTGGTTTTGCCCTGTAGTTAACTATCCTATGTTTCAACAAAAACAAAAGGATGTTTAAAAAGCAGATAATAAGCATTTAAATTGCACTTAAAGTTAAAGTCAGCTATTGCAAGCTAAATGTAAGATAATCCACTTTTTGTCAAATTCAACAAATATCTCCTCGCATTTCACTACCGTACCTTTCTCTGTGTGTGTTGAAAAAATAATCTGATACTTGTACACAGCCCTGGCTCTGTAAATAGGAACGTAAACAAAGTGGTGAACACCGCTCACAACAACAATGCCGAAGTACTACGCTTTGCTTCACAATGCATTTTGACGTGTGATGCGATACTGCAAGAATGACTGACCATACCTTTAACAAGAAGAAGGTGATGGGATGTGGGGGGTGAATAAAAATGTCAGGGATACATAATTTTGTGACCAGTGAACTTTTAATAGTTAATTTTGAGCTGGCGTTAAGAGGGGTGAGAACCAGAAGAGGCATAAGTGACATTTTGAGCGAAACAGATATATCTGTATCAAAATACAGCTATTCATTAAAAACCAAAATACTTAAACGCTGAACATACTTGCATACATAACAGCCAGGCAGTGCAAAAACGGCGTAAATGCACTTGCTCTGTGGCTTTTTGGCATTGAGAAATGTACGGTATATTTACAAAGCCTGTGGTAAGGATTTTTTTTTGTATGTTATATTGTTAAATATTTTATTATATTGTTCGATTTTTTATTTTATTTGATCACAATATTATTTTTTGTCTGTACGCAATAGCTTGTTCATATTGTCATCAGATGGCCCATGCTTTTATATGAAATGGAATGAAACATTGGTGCCGAAAAGGCACATGTGCAGGGGTAGATAAGTATAACAAATTCCAAATGAATCTTGTGTCCAAAATTACATTTTTACATTTTTTAAATCTTAACATTTTGTAGGCTGTTTATTAATTTGTATTGTTACTCCTCCATATCTACACATCTTTATACATTTGTATTATAATTGCAACACATTTGGTAGGCTATAGAAAATCACAAATAACTAGGCTATTAATAAATATGTTATCCCTTCTCCCGTCCACTATTTGCTCATGATTATGTTTAATACTTAATTGTTGTTTAATACTTAATTATTAATCAATTGATTGTGTAGGCTTTTAACATTAGACTAGCATGTTTGAGTAGTGAGGCTACCATGAATAGACTATATAACAGCTAACAATAACTCAGGCGAGCAAGACTCTATGAATAGCCTAGATAGATACAATTCTGGGACAAGTCTAAAAACGCGAGACAGAAAAACGTTTACTCTCGCATCCACCTTGCCTTTAGCGAACCTGAACCTTGCATTGAGCGGATGCGCTACGGAGGTCCAGCTCCGTGTATGGCGTGAAGTGGGTTGAAGGCTGAGATCTCTAAAGCGATGTCATGATGCAAAACAAACCCACGTAACACGTTGCATGCTGCGCCTGCGTCTGGGAGAATGTTGCTGCTATCTTTGGTTGATTCTGCACACTATTAACCAAAATTACTTGCACACCACACAGAGCTAAACCGGAGAGAGTTCGCTCAATGCAAGGGGAAAAGGCGATGCTTGCGTGCGTGTGTCTGTATATCTCCATTCTACTGGTATGAACTGGTTCCCTTCTGTCTGCTGCAGGTGAGAGACACAGAGCTGCGTTTGCAGCAGGAGGTTGCTCAGGCACAGCAGGCAGAGCGGTCCATCTCCCAGCTGCAGGAGCAGCACCAGACTGCCTGTGACCTGGTCCGATCCAAGGACCAGCTGGTGGAGCTGGGCCAGGCAGAGGTCAGCCAGCTCAGAGAGAGCCTGGCTCAGGCCACCACACAGCAAGAGAAGCAGACCGCCAGGTGACATTCACAAGCTCTGAAGTAGAACCATTACAAATATAATTGATTACTGTCTGATGCTAGACGTGGATATGCAGGGTTCCCACTTCTCATGGGAACTCTGGAGTATCAGAGCATGTAGAATAACAGTCTATTGCATACATGGAAGGTCAGGACTTTCAATCATTTTGGGGTCAAATCATAGAATATCAGGGAATTTTGTTGGCTGCATGTTTACATTTTAGTTGCCATTCATCAAAATGTTGCTGGAAGTGGTATTACATTTTGAGATGACTCAACAAATCCTGAAATAATTGTTCTGAATGTTTACATGAGTAGTAGCTATTCAAATATAATTTAATTAACATTCATTTACAGTTTGTCATGGAAATTCAGATATTTGGTCTGTAAAAGTCAGAGCATTTGACATTGCCTGGAAATGTCTTTGTACTACTAAGCATTTCCTTTTGAACTGCAGGAGAGTGGAAATCCATCTAATGGAATCTAATTTCAGCCTGCTGGGCTATTTAGTATTGTCCATCCATGCTATCCTGTCTGTGGTGTGTTTCAGACTGATGGAGGAAAAGGAGGCCCTGCTGCTGCAGTGTGAGGAGAGAGTGAACGCTAAGGCAGATGAGGCTGAGCAGGCCCAACTCAGTCTTGAGAAGGTTCAGCAGGATCTGCTGCTCTCCAAGGACCAGGTCTGCACTGCCTGACATGCTCCAAACCTTTACATCACCAGTCTGTTGACGGTTCACCGATTCAGTCTTTTGCCAGTTGCTTCACGTTAAAAGGGAAATCATAGATTATGTTTCAGCCACCGTTAGAGAAAGGGTATATGTTTTGGTTTAACAACAAGGATGTGAGCGGCCCCTCACTTACCTGAAAACGCAATCTCGCCCTTCCTGAAATTCCCCCAACTCTGCTTGTAGTTTTCAAACTGTTTTAAACAAAACTTGTCTTTCAGCAAACCCTGACTGTAGTTTTCAAAATAGCAATGTTTCTTTTCTTTTTTAAAGCTAATTTCTGCAGCTTTAATACCCTACTAATACTAATAATAGTGTGTGTGTTTAATAATATTGAAAGTATTTATCTGGTCATTTGGCTCTATTCATTTACATTATCCCTTCACATCACCGAACCTTGTCAAAACAATAAATGAGTGCCATCATTTAAAGTAAACAGTGCTATTTCTGTCTCAGGTCACTTCGCTAGAATTTGCCCTGAAGATCCAGAAGACCTTGGAAGCTGAGCTGCAGAGTCAGATTAGGAAACTGACAGCTACAGAAGAAGAGCAGAGCAAGACCCTGGAGAGCACCATGGAGACCCTCCGACACATGGAGCAAGAGCTGAAGGATGTGCAGAGCCTGGCAGAGGAGAGAGAGGGGCAGGTCAGAGAGACAGAAGCCAAGGTCTTGGGTCTGGAGGAACACAGTGCTGCGTTAGAAGCAAATGCTCAGGAGATGAAGAAAGAAGCAGAGGTGAAGTAGACCTATTTGTGTGTTCAGTACTCAATGTACTTCTTAAATGGTTCTCAGTGCAAATGATACATTACATAGGACCTGACACTACTCTGTGTCCAGAATGGCCCTTGAGGTTGAAACCAGCATTACAAACATTTTATTTTGGTTTGAAACTGGGACTTGAAGAGTGCATGCCTTTTCCACAGCTAAATGCTGAATGTCTTACATTCCTCTACTCCTACAGCCACTTGCATTTAAATGATAGAAATATATAAATGGGCATGGATATTTGAGTACTTGCCACTTCTGGAACAATCATGTGTTAATATTATGGGTGGGAATCGCAGACATTCACGGTACGATAATATAATGATACTTCGCGATAACGATGGTATCATGATACAGCGATCCTGCAATAATCGATAAATTGCAAGAATATTATGATTCATCAATATATTTTTAACATAAACAAAAATATATACTCTAAAAATATAAAATCAGGAATTAAGTATTAAGCCTATTATTTATTAGGGATGGCACCGATACGATACTGAGATCGGAAATCCGGCCGATACTGGCTTAAATAGCTGGATCGGTATCTGCGACAATTGGACAGTTGTAACCAATCTATGGGTTTTAACCCACGTATGGGTTAATCTATGGCTAATCCAAATAAATTAATTTACACGTGTAGGTTTACTGCCAAGCATCAGCTATGTCTAACCTACCCAGGCCACACTATCAGCAGCAAGTTTCTAAAGTGCATCTAGGTCCTAAAATGGAGATTGGTTGTTGTCTACTTTGCAATTTAATCAAATGAATGCATACAGAGTTAAGAAAGCAAAAATTCAAGCCTGATGGTTTTCTGCACATAAATATGTCATTCCCATTACACTGTTACCGTTTCTTATGTTAAATCAATGGTGACATTTAGACCTAGTAGTTAATATTTTTTTCAAATGTAATTTCTCGCATGGATTGTTTGTATTAGGCTACAAATAAAACAAAAGATTACCAGAAGCATTTGGAAACATCACGTTAATCAGATATTGAATAAATAACCATTAATGCGACAATCTATGGGCGAAGGTCCTTGCAAATAAACGATAGACAGTGGGCTGTTTATTTTTGGGTAGTTAGCATTAGCCTACATTAAGTAACATTATACATTGTAATTGTGTTCGACGTCTACGATACTCATTTGTCTCTTCGTTCCATGTCAGAGCCTGCAACTGTCCCATGCCGAGGAGATGAACAAGCTTTTAGGGCAGATATCTGCTCTGGAGGACGAGATAACCGCGAACAAAGGCTCAGCGGAGAAAGTTCCAGCCTTGCAGAGTGCGCTGGATGTGGTCACTCAGTCATGCGCCACGCTCAAGAAATCCCTTGAAGACCTGGAGAAGAGTCACGCCTCCACTGTAGAAATCAACTCGGCCTTGGAGAACACGTTGGCTGAGAAAGTGAATCTGATCTCCGCTCTGGAAGCCGAGGCCAGGGAGCTCACGACAAGGATGACCAGAGAGGTGGAGAACCACGTCTCAGAGATGGAGCACTTCCTCAGCAAGCAGAGGAATCTGAAAGAGCAGCTTGAAGCTGCCAAGCAGGCCGGAGCCGCGTTCGAGGTGGAGTCGGCTGCTCGCCACAAGGAGATCAAGGCCTTGAAGACGACCCTGTCTGCAGCTTCCCGCGGCCTAGAAGAGCGAGACGCCTCCATTAAGAGTCTGAAGGAGAGACTGAATACGGCAGAGGTGGAGCAAGCAAAATCCTCGGCCGCCCTGAAAGAAAAGACGATTGCTATGAACAAAATTAAGGTGAGATGCTTTTGATGCAATTTATAATAAATATCAGTGTTAAGCAATACAAAAAGTAACTACAGGATTGGTTACAGAAAGCATATTATCAGATTTAATTTGTATTAGTGACTGACTGAATCCATCCTTATGTACTGTATATTTAAGTGTGCCCATCTTAATCAGTTTTTAATGTAATGCTTTATACTAGCATATTAATAAATGTTCCTCACCCAGGTCCAGCTAGAGATGTTGCAAATGGACTTGGAGGACAACGAGACGGTCGTGAACTCCTTCAACAGTCAGGTGGAGGAGCTGAGAGGAATCATTGCCTCAATGGAGAACCAGCTAGCAGACAGCCAAGCCCAAATGTCTGAGATGGAGGCCAAACTGGAAGACAGTCAAGCTCAGGTAGAAAAAACAGTCAAGTTTCTGCAGTCAAAACTGGACACCCCCGAGGGCTCTGAAGAGTTTGTTTTGTTTTATGTTTCATTATGAAAGGTATAGTCAGCTATTGTAATATAATTATAAGCTAATACTCTTTTTGTCAAATTCACATAATATCTCCTCACATTTCGCTATCTTACCGTTCTCTGTGCATGTTGAAAAAAATGATCTGATACTTCTACACAGCCCTGACTCTGTAAATAGGAACTTAATAAATAATAAACAAAGTGGCGGACACCACTCACAACAATACCCTTGGCTTCGCAATGCATTTCAATGTGTAGGGTGGAGATTCTGAGGGAGTTTGTTTTTGAGCTCAAAGTAAGCAAGCGTTCTCGAGAGTGACTAATCTTGCTTTTAACGGTTTGAAACAAACTGTACCCAGGTTTCTGTGTTGGAGACCCGACTAGAGGAGGTACAGGCCCAGAATTCCCTGCTGGAAACACAGTATGTCACCGCCAGGGGTGAGCTTTCAGAGAGGAGCTGCGAGCTGTCACGTCTGGAAGAGGCAGCGACCAGACATAACAACCTAGAGGAAAGTGTTGTGACGTTGGAGTCCAAACTGGTTGAGATGACAGAGGAAAGGGTCAAATTAGAGACAACACTCAGACAAACATTTGAAGAGAAAGAGCTTAAGTTACTCAGCGAGAAGACAATGCTGGAGACCACTTTGGACCAGCTGAAGAATGACAAAGAGCGTGTGGAAGCGAACTTGTCAGAGGTCAGTGTACAGAAGCAACAGCTTGAGGTTTGTATAGACATGTTGGAAAAGGAGAAAAAGCAATTGCAGGCCAACGTGAGTCAGCTAACTGAAGAAAAACTTCAAATAGAAATTAAGTTTGATGAAAAAACTAAAGAAAGACAAGAAGCCGAATCTACCATGAAATACGTCAGCGAGGAGAATGCCCAACTGGAAATAACTCTGAACCAAGTAAACAAAAAGGCACTTCAGCTACAACCTCTCCTGGAAAATCTGACTCAGGAGAGAAACCATTTACAGTCAAGGCTGACAGAGTTAATTGAACAGAACCAAGAGGTCGAAATTAACTTGCACCATCTAACTGAAGAAAATGTTGAAACGAAGGCCAAACTAAAGCAACTAACCAGCGAGAAACAAAACCTGCAGGCCAGTCTGGATCAGTATGTTAACAAGGTCCAGGGGACTGAGGTGTCAAAACAGTTAAGTGATGAGAACAAACTCAACCAACTAACTTGTGATGAAACTGAACCGGAGAATACCAGGGGCGCAATGCAGGAAGAGAGAATTCAACTGGAAACTAGGCTCAACCAACTTACTGAAGAAAAGGCATGTCTAACAGCTACTCTCAGCTGTGTTTCTGAAGAGAGTGTCCAGCTACATGCTGGTCTTCAAAGGGAGGAGAACGATGCCCTCCAGCGCTCCCTCGTGTCGTTAACGAAGGAAAACCAGGAGTTGAAAGAAGAGCTTGAGATGAGGGCTAACAGGAGTGAAGAGGAGAAGATGGCCAGGTAGCTATAGTCATTCGTTTGACCCTCACTCCAACTACAGGAGTAGGACAATGAACCAGATTTTATTTGTAGTTTGGCTTCTCCTATAAGAATGGTGTGAAACACGTTTCTGATCCTAGGAACCAGCAGTGTGAGGCAGAGCAGGTGGCGCTGAACCAGAAGCTGTGTGCGCTGCAGAAAGAGCTGTGTGTTTTCAAGCAGCAGTACCAGGCCCTGCTGGAGCAGGTAGGCCAGCAGCACAGCCTGATACAGCAGCTCTCTGAGGAGGATGGAGAACCAGAGGAGCCCATAGGTACACAGCCTTGCAGTCCTTGTAGCCGCTCTGTCGCACGCATTTGGAGTGCGACAATGGAAAGCACTGCCGCTTTTCATTCGCCTGTCTGTATCCTCCCTAGACGAGGCCACAGGTCAGGCTGTCGTGTTGCCTGGACATCAGTCACCAGCTGATCTGCGCTCCAGCAATGGCTCAGGTCCACTTGCTGAGGAGGATCAGCTGAACGTCTCGGCCTCTGACACAGAGGGATCGTCACACCACGCTGTAGGCGAGGACAGGTACATTGATGATGGGGTTTACGTGTAATGAAATACTGTATAAACACTGCACACAGTGTCAAGTTATCTGTTCTCTCCACAGTATTTGTCTCATAGTGACATAATACATTCATTGTTGTTTTGGTTCTCAGAGATGAGGAGGAGAGGGAGCCCACGGCAACCGTGACTTGCCAGCAAATGAATGAGTCAAATGAGGTACGGGTGTTCTTATCTCGTCATTGATACCGTGGTAACAATGTGCACAATTATGTTAATCTAATGTTTAATTACAAAATATACAAAGTTAGCATGGAAAGTGAAGTTAGTTGATTTATACAGTATGTCACAATTATGCTATATAATAATACTCATACTTATGAGTTGATGCTGTAAGACAGTTGAAATACAGAAAGAAAGATGGAGTGTACTATATTCTCAGCTGAAACATGTTTAAATATTTTCTCACCTTAGTTAGAAAGACGTTATTGTTTTGCTGTCTTCTTCCTACAGGATCTGTGGGAACCTGGGATGTGTAGTCTATTCACAGCCCCCTCCCTACTTGATGAGATGAGGGAGGTGGAATTTACTCGTGAGTAATCAGATATCTATATTTTTCAATTTAAAGTGGTCTTGTTTTGTGCTGCCGCTAATAATAATGATGATGATGAAGAATTAATTAAGGTGTTGTATTACCGGTTTAATAACAAAATTATGCAAGTTAGATTGTTTGTGCAACATAGCCTGCCTTTTGAAATTGTTGATTGATTAATATTATTTCTCAATTTATGCATTATCATTAATTAATGTAGAAATATTACTGTAGTGCTCTTGATCAGTGATGTGAATGATGTGTGTGAAGACATTCTTTACTCTTAATCTGTTCAGAAACGGCAGAACTTCAAGCAGAACTGGCCCAGAGCAGGGAATCTAACCAACAACTAGAACAACTGCTCGAGACCCTACGCTCCGAGGTTGCCCTCCTCAACTCTGAACTTTCACTGAGAAAGGAACTTTCTTCTGAGCTGGAGGTCAAAGTTCAAGCCCTGGAGTGGAAGGTTCTGGCAGCAGAGCAAGAGAGAAGTGGCACATCAGATAAGACCAGTGCTGCTCTGGCAGAGAAGAGATGCCTGGAAGACCAGGTAGGGCATTCTAGTTGCAGGAAGGGCAATCCCAGCCAACTATACTGTATTAGACTATACTATAGTCTACCATAACTTTGCTTGTGTATACAGGTGTCGCAGCTGTCAGAAGAAAGGGAGGCATTAGCCTTACAAATGCACACGTCTAAATGCCAACTGGCTGACGTTATGGAGATGTTGGAAAGCCTGCAAATGGCCAAAGGTGAGATATGAGACGATTAACACGCCCATATAACCTTTATTTCACATATTTTTCTACTATGAGCTGTCCTCATAGATAAGGCCTTCTTTCACCTAGGACCACCATTGTGTTTGAATACAAATGTAATGACAACAATTGGACGGAGGCGTACAATTGCTATTATTACTAATACTAGTGTACAGTGTATAGTATTTGTTACAGCTAATTGAATAATCCCTTTAATGCGGGACCATTCTGTCTTCCTTGTACAGGGGGCTGGGACGAGAAGTACCTCCAGCAGGAGAGCGAGCTGAAGAGGGTTCGCTCTGAAAAGGCCAACTTGGAACAGCACATTCTGGGCATGGAGAGCGAGCTGGAGGCTTTGCAGGAGCACAAGTCCAGGCTGGATGGAGAGGTGGACAACCAGAGGAGAGCCTGTTCAGTAATGGAGCAGCAGATGGACTCACTCAAGACAGAGGTGATTAATTTTTTCTTCTTCTTTCTAACAATGACTGATTTTCAGTCTGTAAAATTGATTGTTAGCGATTTTATACCTTATATGTGTATTATTCTAAAAGAAACGTAAAATCTTGTGATCTTGCCTACTGTATAATGTAGGCAATTATACCCATAAGCACAGAACCAAAGAATGCAATGTCATTTCATCACCCGGCTCAGGATGAATTAAGTGTATAGTAAAATAAATGTATTTCAGAAAATCAAATGATATGTGTATTCATCAGTAATGTGTGTAGTACGTGTGAACCTGTACGGGTATTGGAAAACAATCAATTAATCTAAGAGGAGAGATCAGACTGGCTGCTCAAGCACATACTGTATATACTGTATGAGCAGTCAGCCATTACTCCCAATGAGCAACTCCCCTCGATCCCAGCGTATTCTGAGCAAATGGTGTCAGGCCTAATGCAATCGTTGTGCATGTGTGTCATTCATTTGTGGTAGGGATTTATAAGAGGTGATGGGGAGTCTTCTGTTTTGAGCAGGTTATTTCCATGTGGTAGAGGTTGAACCAGCTTAGCTGAATGAGTCAGGGCACCCAATGCTCTCATCTCTATCCGCCCAGGTCTCCCAGCTGCGGTCAGACCTTGTGTCCTGTGGAGAGCAGTGTGACCTGCTGAGCCAGGAGGCCAGTCAATGGAGAGAGAAGGTCCACAGTCTCGAGAAGAGCAACAGTGACACCCGACAGCTGATCTCCATCCTGGAGGAGGATATCAGGGCAGGCAGGAGGGAATATGAAACCTCCCAGAGCACCGTGGGGAAGCTGGAGAAAGAAAGACAGCAGGTGTTACATGGTTGCAATCCTGCCTGTATTTGACACTGATCACAAGATGCTGTAACACACCATTTAGTACATGAGCTTCATTGATATGACGCGGTCATTGCTGGCCCTGCAGTGTTGAATGTACAGAGAAGCTCAATGCATGCCATGCGTACTAGATTAGTATTTAATGTCCCGGTTACTCCTGGTTACAGCTGTTGGAGCAGGTGGAGGCGTTGCATCACACTATCTCCCAGCAGACTGGCGAAGCAGAGCAGCTCTCCAGCCAGTTTAGCAGATTCAAAGACGACCAGAGCTCTGCTTGCCAAAACACTGAGTCTATGGCCACCAAGATAGAGGTGAGGGAAGGCCTCAGTGCCAATCAAGAGTTTCTAAATGAATAACATAGAACTGTATGTGTTATACATATGAACAAAGGTTAGGTCAAACACTACACTTTTCCATTTCGTTGTTTCCTCAGGCTCTTAAAGGAGAGTTGAGTCGCATGTCTCAATCCCTGGAGTCTTCGCTTCTGGAGAAAGGAGAGATTGCTGCTCGCCTCAACTCCACGCAGGATGAGGTCAAGCAGATGAGGAGCGGCATTGAGAAGCTCAAGGTCCGCATCGAGTCCGACGAGAGGAAGAAGAAACAGATGGCAGAGTTGTTGAAGGGTGAGGCAGTTTGTTGCATTGCGTATATAAATTATTGGTAATTTGTGCCTCCTATAGACGGGATGCAGTTTGAATTATGGTTGGGCCAGATGACAGTTTACACTAACAGACTTGCCAATGCATCATTCTACTGTTTGGGGAGAATCCTGTTTTTAGTTGATAGTCACTACATTTCCATGCACACACGTTCTCTTATTCTATCATTCTTAAGGAAAGAATCCCTGCTTGATCTTTCAAATAAGGCTCTACTATGCCTTATGGCATATGTCGATAATATTCTGCTTTTAGCAGCAAGCATGTGTAGTGCCTTTTGGATGGTTTATCGTTAGTCAACATGGTAACAGTCATTGTGATAGTCATCCCTATGATCCAAATGATTGTCTATAGCTGCCCAGAGGAAGTCTGACTCACTACAGGACCAGATAGACTCACTTGAAAGAGAGAAGGAAGGCATGGAGCAGAGTCTGGAGGATGCTGTGTTGCAGGTAATCCATAATAATTGCATAAGCAACACTGATGTCCAACACACGCTCAGCATGGAAGGTCAAATGAGCCTCAAGTGATTATAGTGCAGCTACTGTTTGTACAGCTGCACAAACACCTTTAATAAGGGGGACATGTTTAAAACCTCAGTGGGATCTACGTTTAACTTGACAACGATCCTGGTGGGGTTTAAGTGACCTTTTATGGAGAATCATATAGTGTGCAAGCTGGACACATGTTTTTTTTTTTGTAATATGCTAGACTTGGTCCTCTTGTAAGTATGTAGCTATATTATTATTTTGTAATTACTGCAATAGTATGTGCTTTTCACACTGGTCATACTTCCACAGAGTGAGACAGTCAAAGCAGAGCTAGAAGAAATGGAAGAAGAGAAACAGAAGGTTTGAGATATATATATACATACGTATGTGTGTATGTGTATATTATTAGGCATTCTATAACATGTTATAGTTTTGTTTGTTGTTTCTTTATAAAGTTAATTAATGTTCTTTGTCGTCTTATTTCCTCCTCATGCTCCTCCTCCTCCCTGTTTGCCAGGTGGAGAAGGAGAAGCGAGCCCTCGACCAGCAGCTGTCGGAGCTCTCCTCTCAGCTGGAGTGCCTCAGGTCGGAGAAGGAGCGCATGGAGAGGGAGCTGGAAGCGCACATGTGCAAGATGGAGCGCCTGGGGGCCGCCAAGGAGGAGCTGCAGGGGCAGCTGGAGAGGGAGGCAACAGGGCGCAGGGAAGAGCAGGAGAGGCAGCAGGCGAGGGTGGCCGAGCTGGAGGAGGGGCTGAAGTGCGCGAAGGAGCTCCAGGAGCAGCTGCAGGCGTCCCTCCGGCAGAGCAGCGCAGAGGCCCGTGCCGAGGAGGAGAGGCTGCGGGCCGCGCTGGAGGAGGTGGAGAGCGAGCGGGGTCATCTGCTGTCTTCCCTGGAGGAGCTGCAGGAACAAGCGCGTCTAACGGAGGAGGAGAGGGGAGCACTGGTGAACGCCGTCTCCTCTGTGGAGGAGGCGCGGGAGCGGCTGGAGGAGGAGCGAAGCAGGCTGGCCGAGGAACAAGAGCGGTTGCGTTCTGCCCTGTCCTCTGCGGAGGGAGACAGAGAGGCCTTGCGCTCCACCGTTGGCGTGCTGGAGCAAGCGCTGGAGCGGGCCAAGGGAGAGAGGGAGAAGCTAGCGGAGGGCCGTGATAGCCTTCAGTCTACGGTTGACTCTGTAGAGGCAGAGCTGCAGGCATGCACACTGTCCATCTCAACACTCAAACAACAGGTACACACACACACACACGCGATTTAACTAGAGTCGTGGTGTTGAAGGATATGTTTGAGCCATGCTACCAACACCTTTGAGAGCATATTGTAATACATTGACGTAGAGACTAACACCGCTACGCTCCACCAGGTATCAGAGCTGTCAAAAGAGAGAGACTCTGCCAACACTAAGATGAGCCTTTGGATGAAGAACTGCAAACAGATGGAGCAGGAGAAAGAGACTCTGTTACAAAGTTCAGGTACAGCTGGTTCTTGTCCTGGTTGGTTGGAGGTGATCCAATCACCTGCTAATGATTTGTGGTGCACTTACACCACTGAATGATTTGGAGAGGAGAGTCAGGGAGTCAAGCGGTCTGATCAGCCAAACTGGTTCACTGAATAATCTTAGCACAGGGCTATCCTTACCCTGGGCCTTAAGTAAACAATGGATTGTTTTGTCCAATGGACTAGCGCATGTTCCAGACATTTAACCCAAAGCTAGTAGAAGTGCAGTGTGAATCGTACAGCGGTGGCCCTAGGCTTAGGTTTACCCTGGGTAGACTGACGGTGTGTACGTGAAAAGCCTAACACAACATTTTATCCCTGTGTTTTCAGTGAGTTTACAGGCGCTAACCATGCTCTGTTCTTCTATAGTGTCATTTGGATAATAAGAGATATTCATAAGGATGTAAGGAAAGCGCTATTGTTTGTTGTTACAGCAGTTGGAAGGAGCGATGAGGAGGCTCGCAAAGAGCCGCTGCAGATTCATACAGAGGAGAAGAACACTGAGGTGGAAGCTCTGAAGAAAACCCTCGAGGAGCGCAGCAGGGAGGCTGAGCAGAAAGACCAGGAGGTGGGACAGCTGAAGGCCACCCTTGATGAGAGGGAGGAGGAGTTGGAGGAGAAGAGGAGGGAGCTGGATGAGGTGAACCAGGCGCTGGAGGAGAAGAGCCAGGAGGCTGACGAGAGCATGGACAAATACTGCAGCCTGATTGTCCAAGTGCACAAGCTGGAGGAGACCAATGACGGGCTGCGCGGCCGCCTGGAGCTGTTGTCTGCTAGCCAACAGGCTAACAGCGCTAGCACTCACATCAGTTCTAAAGAGCCTGGCAGTGCTCGCGTCGCTAGCCGTCGCCGTTCCTCCAGGAAGTCGGCGACAGCCGCCAGACCGCAGGCAGTAACCGTGGACGAAAGCAGTGAGAACACAGCTCCTGGGAGCCCCGCTCAGGTGTCACCTCTAGGGAAACGAGGTCACAAGGAGAAAGACGGCACTGACACCCCTTCTAAAGCACAGGACATCCTGCACAACCTGGCCAAAAGGCTCAAAGCGAATGTTGCCTTGGCAACAACACCCAAAGCAGCAGAACAGGAAGATGAGTTCAGGCCAGAGGGACTTCCTGAATTAGTACAGAAAGGTATGTTTTACCGTATGTAGAGTTATGGTGCTAAGTTGTTAGGATGCAGTATGCCTTAGGAAATATATTTACCATATCAACTCTAATACATTTGAACATTGTTCTTTTTAAACATAGTTGTTGGTTGATTATGTTTTGTTATTATCAAAGACTATTGGGAGCAAAGCAATTAGGTCAATATTAAGAAAACAACATCTTAATGTACTAACCCCGGACCTCAACATTTACTGCCCCTTCTCTGTCCCAGGCTTTGCCGACATTCCAATGGGTGAAGCCAGTCCTTTCATTATGCGGAGGACCACAGCGAAGCGCTGTAGCCCCCGGCTGGCTGCGAGAGAGGCTACGTGTGCCGCACGCACACCAACACCTGAGAGCAGGGTACATCTGTGGCCTCATGCACACACTTGTTTCACTAAGAGTTAGTCAGATATATTATTCCTTTCTCTGCAGGTCCTAAACCTTGCATACCTTTGTTCACTTGAGTAATAAGTACACATACACATACAGCATCAACCATTTTGGAATATGTCCTGCACACACACAGTTAATCCAGTAGGGGGAGACACCCAGCCATATAAGGATGGAGGAATACACGAGGTCTAAATGTGTGCTTTACCATTGTCACTGTAACACTCATGTAATAATGGTTTGCCTTCCATTTGCCAGTTTGGCACCGCTTTGCCACCTGATCTGTCTATAGACACTCCATTATTGCATTAGTTGTACGCTTCTTATTGGACAAGGTCTATTGGATTGAACAGGAAAAAGTATTGTATCCTCAACCGGAGCAATGTTGCTTACTGTATCATTATCCTTTTGAACTGTATTTATTTTTGTTTGCAGGTTTTTATTCAATCTTTTTTCATTTGGTCTTTTTGTCCTGATATCCCTGGCTTTCTCTTCATCCTCCTTGTCGTGTTTTTTCAGGTGTTGGGGCCATTATCTTTACAGAGTCCATTTGTTGGCTTTGACATTCCTGCGATTGACAGCCTTGACAGGAAGGCCTCTTCCTCCAGCTTCCCCTCAGAAAGACACTCGCTAAGCTTGCAGAAAACAACGGAACAGAATGAGCAACGACAAGAGGCTTTAAGCACGCAAGAACAGGGCGAGAACTGTCAGATTCAATAGCTATAGATCACATGGTTGTACCTCTACTGTTTCTGCTGAATTTACTCACAAACATATACAGTACAGGCAATGATGTATAGTCAGGTATTGAACTAAATAATCAATAAGGACAATTACTATCTGATTGTATTTACATAGACTGGATATCTCATCACTGATGTAGCTTCTAATCTATATTTTAGCTAAATGTACCATGCTATTGCTATCTATGCTATCACAGACCTTTTTAATTGTGTGCTTTTAAAATACTGAAAACCATATTGTATCCGCTAGATTCACCTTGTTCATCGTCACATTAGCAGTCTTATATGTATTTTGAAGTATAAATAGTACATGTGTGAGTAACGTATGTTGTTAAGTGTCTGAACTCAAAAGGATCCTCTATATTTTATATGTAGTATTTGTTGTCAAGTTTATTTTTCTGGCAGTTGTGATTGTTTTAGTGTGTCAGTATCATTTTGAGATAACCACTGACTTGTTGAAAATGTGTTGACATTTTTAAACAATTGTTTTTGCTAGTTTGTCTTTGCCACCACTTATTTTATAATTTGCCACCACATTGCTTCAGCTACTGTACATACTTACATGCATTACAGCTACTACACTTGAAGGACATGCACCCTTCACCATCAGTCAGGTTCGCACTCTGTCAACTCCTCACAAAGTGTCTAGGTGTCCTTAAGCAAGACACATGACCCTACACTGCTCCCTGTGGTCAGGTGGCACAGTACAGCTGTATGAATGGGTGAATGTAAAGCAATAATATACAGTGCTATTAGTAGCTGGAAGGTTAGAAAAGTGCTATATAAATGCTGTCCATCTACCATGAATAGAGCTATTTTCTAACTCTAAGAAGATGGTATATTCAATATATGTACTTTTTTTTTTTGCCCACTCACTCAATCAATCCCCATCAGTCTAAATAGGATCCAATGCTTCAGATCGATATACTGTTCCACATGTTGTTAGCCTTATCCAATTATGTTTACTACCCAGAAAGATCCTCAGATTACAACAACCGTATCCATTCAGGTAAGTGATTTGACCTCAGCCTCATGAGATTTAGGTAAAAGAGGTAACAATAGTTATTGATTTCTGTCTTGTTGGGAATACACTGGAATTGTTTTGAGTCCAAGCATGGTGTATTGTGCAAGTGGTCATTCCAAATTCGGTGATATGCACACTGGATATATTTTATGTTTAATTTTTAAAATGGAGAATTAGGGAGGCAGGACAAGATAGATTACGGGAACATAGTGATTTTAATTGGTGTGTATTCCTCATACTCAAATTATACAGCTGCCTGGAGCAGTTGGCAGAAGCTACAGAACCAACTATGGCTGGGAAGATGGGTAATGAACAAATGCCTCTGCTGGCCTCTTGTCTCTGGCACTTGGAGCATGGTTTGAGGGTGTGTATGTGTTCTGCACCAGCCAGTGCTATGTAAGCAAAAGTTGTCAGATCTATTGGAGCACACCAAGGTCACTGACAGGACGTGTATACCAGAGTACATGGATCAGAGGAGGAACTTGGAGAGAACAGTACCTCATGGTTCCTCAAAATCCCAGGGTAGATAATTGGACTATCACGTTTGTCTAAAAGATACATTTTGATGATGATGATGGATACATACTGAAGGTTGCCATTTACAAGCATATCTGTCTTAGATATTTGCACTAATGACTGCTGAGCAATGTATGTCCAATGTCGGGGGTGGAGCTTCTGGCAGCGAAGGGGGAGGGTTTTTTGTTTTGATCGAGTTCCATTATCAACCATCAGAAAAATAGCAAAGAAGCAAAATATGATCTGGCATGTTTATAAAGTAATAAATTAACACATTTTGCACAAATCAAATAGTAACAGTTTCATTATATAGCACAGTTAATAGGAAAAGATTATGTTATAGTCTTCTCTAGAATAACACAAAAAAGCTCAGTTTGACGGCCAGTTAAACCAGTTTGTTAGTTCATGCCCCATAACGAAACATGACATTCCTTAAAAACACGTGTTTTCTTTTTTGTTCTCTGTCTATTGTATTACTATAGTTACGGTCCTCAATTTTCATCTGATGCTTATCAATTCTTATCTATTTGCCTTAGGTTACTGTAGATTATATTGTGTTTTCAGTTGGGTGACCTGGGTGCAATAGCCATTTCATTGTTACTATATGTATGTACTATTATGTATTTATACTGCTTTTACAAAAACAACTGGAAGTGTGATAAATAATGTGATTTTACATAACATACCTCAAGCAATAATATAAATTGTAATAAGATGCAATTGTTTGCTAAAATGTGCTACATTAAGAAGCCTTTGGATGGCTACTGAACATAGCATGTTGTTATATTCAAAGGCTTATGAAGATATAACAGTCATACACACAGGCGAGAGAACTGTGTGCGCGCATTTACACCTGGACATTTCTCTATCTGAATGCAATGCTTTATTAGCCTTCAGTGTTATTTCTTATGTTTTGTACTGTTCAGGAATCTGAATATATCATAAGACACAGCTATGTTTTGCTTCATTTCTACACAAACCAAAAATCTGACAATTGTGAATTGTGGCTTTTGGATGCCATTATCTCCGATAGCTAAGACAATGCATTGCAGTGTGTTAACACTGAATGCATGTTTTCACATCTACTTAATACAATACTTATTGGGTTGTTAGAATGTTAGAAATAATAATGTTAGAATAATGTCAGATTGGTTTTGATATTTACTGTATTTAAGGATACAGTGTTTGACTAGACACTGTATCCCCACATGAATAAAACAATTAAAAAAATAATATATATATATTATTATTCATTTGGACAGGACAGTGGAAGAGAGATTTTGTGAAATGACTGCAGGCTAGATATGAGCCCTATTCTCCCAAGACACTTTGGCCCATATGGGCAGGGAGGGATCACATGTGCCACAAATCCACCCCCACAGGATGTTAATACAAATGAGTAAACAAAGAAAGTAAACAAGTCAAAAGGTGAATAATAGAATAGGCCTCTTGGCTGTGTGGGAGTTTCTAACAATCAACAGCCAGCACACTTGAGTGTCGATTACAGCATGACATTATAAATTCAGCACCAGCTTTTGTCAAAACATTAAACATAAACAGTGTATAAAAAATTATGACGATGATAATATATGAATTTAGACCATTTACCATATCAACCTACAACACAATTATAGCCTAATGTTCATTACTTTCTCTGTTGAGAAACAATTACTTCTTTGTTGGGTTAGTATTTTACATTGCATTGTATTTGTAGTAGTGCTTGCAAAGTTACAAAGTGTTAAAAAGACAAGTATAAAAAGTTTATACATAGACCAATGCTGACCTAAAAATCACAATACAACTTCACCCAAAGTCAAGATCTTCCGATTATACTTTGACTAACGTTTTGGCAAGCCACTGGCCTAGTGGCCGAAATCAGTGGTCACAGTTCATATCCACCACACATCAAAGTAATACATCTCTGTTCTTTCTGTTTCATTTTCCTGATTAATTAATAAGGAATCCTGGTCCGGGCAAAATTAAACATCTGTTTTAATCCTGGTGCCGTTAATGATTCAATTCAGTCTTTTTATCTGGCAAATAAAACCACCTTGGAAACATATTGTCACATGTAGCATCTTCCTATTTGAGGTGCTCTATAATGAAAATATCTCCTCTATCTGGGTCTACACCATTCATAAACACACCACGTTTTTTGTTTAGGGGAGTCGTCAACCCCTGTAAACCAGAATCCTTCTCTTTATTTTCTCTGTCTCGTTCATCGTTGAAGTTCACGGTGTTGGTCCTCTTAGCCAGGGTATGTTCTGTGGCGGGACTTAAACCCAGGTCTGACGACAGTTTGCGTTTAATTGATGCAGCCCGCTGGAACTTATCATAAATCTCGATGCTAACACGCCTTCGTGTCTCTTTAAACTCTGCTGAAACGTTGGCTGTCCACTCTGCGGCATGGGCGCGGATTTCTCCAACCTAGGGAGAGGGGTGAGATGCTGGCAGATTGTTCTCTTAGATACAGGACAAAGAACTGATCCTTGTAGCAACAATTTATACAGCAAGCATAGTGTGTCAAATCTGTGTCAGTGGGGTTTAGTCATAGCCTTCATCCACAAAATAAATAATCAATGTAATCACATAAAGCTGTGCTAAGGAACAGAGAGATGTAACTCTGTAACACAATCTAACCTTCAGAACTATGTGGTGTATGGGATGTGATAGTAACAGGGAGGAAAGGTAGGCAAGCAGATAAGCAGGTAGATAAACACAGTATAAACACACACACACACATGCCCGGGCAGACAGTATGTCACTGTGCTATTACAGCATGACTTCAGCCTGAGACATTGGGAGAAGAATTGCTACATTTAAAATTAAAATAAACACACACACACACACACGCACGCACGCACACACAAACACACAGTCTATGAAGCTTATATTAGGGAGTTCTATCATATTCAGGACATTTTGAGTACCAAGCTGACCAACCTCCCATTCAGACCAATTTCCACAAACCGTGGAATTAAGCGGGCCAACAACTACTGTGCATCGAATTTTGAGGCGGTACGGGTTTGTTACAATGACTGCACTGTTGAGCTAACCTGACATGCCAGAGGAATTGTTGTCACAAGTCCATCTGGGGAGTCATACGTTGAATCTGTATGTAAAAAATACTTGGTAGTTGATTGGATGCACCATCTGGTCGTTTTTGCTGTTGGCACACCTTAACCACGCCCGTATAGCTATCAACACGACGCTGAAGTTCAGTTGCTACTAGGTCACATTAAAAGTGATTCCTAGGCTTTCCAGACTGATTCTAACAACGAAATTAAACTGAAGATACTGTTGAGCGCCATTGACGAATGTTCATTAATTATGTTTTGTTGCTCTGATTGGTTGCAGGCCCATCCAACTGTATCCAGCGGCATGTGCAGTATTGCTGTATGAGCCTATGCCTCATATTGTCAACAACTGTATTTCCTTTCACTGCTCTCCCTGAAGTATTTTAACAGAGCTGCCATCTTGGCCAGGTCTCTCTTGTATAATAGATGTCTCGATGTATGTTCCTGGTACAATCATTTTGATTTCTACCCGTTCATAACGGCCCTTAGACATCAAAAATTAAACGAGATATTCCAGACTAATACTACGCTTTTGCGAATTAGTCTGGCAATGCCAGTACATGTGGTAGCATAAGCCAGAACACACTCAATACAGAGATAAATATAAGATTGTCAACGCACATTATTATTCCCTCTTTACTCACTTCATTCTTTCTTTCTGTCCTTCTACATAATATCTCTCTTCCAGCCACTGGATAAGATCACAGTAATGGCCTGAGAATATATTGACTTGTTTGGATGGAAGGCCTTTTAATTAGATAAGAAAAGAGTCTTATCATACAAATTAAGTTAAGCGGAGGGCAAAAGTTGATGTAGGGACATGACACTGTAAATGAACACCCACTAGACAGAAGCAGATGGTGAGAGAAATTAAAGACCGGCAGATGCACAGACATTCATACCAGCACGTACATGTATATACTCATAGATACATATTGATACAAACTAGACCTATAGTGGTACAAAAGTAGCAGTTTGCAAGTTGTAACTTGCTGTAGTAAGTGTGATATATAGTGTATGTTGTGTAAACTGACATAATACATTGCATTTAGCTATTTTTAACAGATATTTCAGTTGAAGGTGTTTTTCACTGTTGATTTGTTTCATTGTTTTATAAGTGCAGTAACTGTAACATCTTTTCAAAGTAAATGAGTAATTCTGTAAAATAATCATGATTTTAATATTGATCAAAATAATCATGATTATGCTTTTTTCCAAAATCAAGTATGGCTGGGGACTTACCCAGCACTGCCCCTAGTGGCCATATTACACACTACTAGTTAGCATTACAAATGTTTGTTTTACAGTAAAATCACACGTCAGTACATTATGGAAGGGTTTAAACAATGTCTAATTGTGGCTGTTGGTGATGGACTTCCTAGCGTATATGTACCTCTTCTTTGGTCCGTTTTGAGATGACCCTCAGCCAGTCTCCTATCATACTGAGGATGGCAGCGAAGTAGGCCAGCCCCACCAGAATCCAGAACCACACAACAGGCTTGTAGTAGTCCAAGTACTCTATCTCAGAGCCACCTGGAGACACAGCAAGATTGGGCTTTAGTACATCACATTCACCAGAAGACCATACTAACACAGGAGCTTCCAGAACCAACCAATGGTTCTCACACATTTAGACCCACTGGGGGTTGAAAGATATTGCAGATAACTGATCGATAACCTTACAAAATATGAGGATAGATTCATAGCCAGTATCACAACTACATTTACTCTTGTTATAGACACAAGCTCTGTCAAATTAAGATGTACAGTACCTGCCACAAAGTCTCCAAACCCTATGGTGGTCAGGGTGACAACCACAAAATACAGCGACTCTAATGCTGACCAGCCCTCAATATGTTTAAAGATGGCTGCTGGAAGTGCCACAAACAGAAGACAGCCAAACAGGACAAAGAGCAAAGTGGAAATGACCCGGATCTTTGTCTGGCTGATGTCCCAGTGCTGGCAGAGAAAGGTCAAACAGAATGGTGATAAGATTGATAAGTTCACATGTATGTGTGTCTTTGTTCTGTATGTGTACCTACTTTGAACATCTTCTCCACCCTAGCAATGCCCTTGCCAAATATAGTGCCAAGTTGATCTCCCACACCAGCCAATAGGAATCCAAAGAGAGGAATACCTAGTAAGGCATATACAATACAAAAGATTCTTCCGCCTTCAGTGTGGGGAGAGATGTTCCCAAAACCTGGACAGGAACAGAGAAGGGAGAATATATCAAAATAGTTGCTATTCATGGCTCTTTTTAATTTGTAATACATTTGTCCTCACCATGAAAAGAAAAGGTACAGGTTGTCCGTTATGAGTGTGTTTCTCACCAATGGTTGTTATAACTGTTCCTGCAAAGAAGAAGGCGGAGCTTAGGTCCCAGAGGCTGCTGTGATTGGTCAGTGTAGCTGCAGGGTTTACCCCTGAACGAATAGCTGACACCACTTGCTGTAAAGAGTGAAACAGAGTTTCAAAATAATGATACAGTACTTCATTAAGTCATATATTTATTGGTTATCTAAAATAATTGTCTGGTTTAAGGCTACAGTAATAACATTGTAATATGTTTCAGCCATGGATAAGGCTTTAGCTCATCATTGTAATATTACTCTATATTATGTAATAATAATGCATTGAGTGCTAAATGCAGCTCCATTAACTTTGACAAGAGCTGTCCGTGGTGCTGAAGTCACTGTACAGTATGTGTGTTTGTGTATGTATGTTCATGACAGAGAGGATCAGTTAAAGTCCCTCACACACACACATACGTGAACAATAAATGTCATAAGAAACACCATATTTCGGGAATATAAGAAATCGATATAAAAAAATACAACTTGTATTGCTTTTTCTTAACGTGTTGCCAATCTTTGAGGTCAGTCTCACCTTAACCAGTTCCTCCAGCTGGCTGTGGTTAACACATGGATGTCTGGATAAGAACTCCAGTTTTTGAGACAGAATGGCCATGCGCTGGGCACTGGAGAGAGAGCGAGGGGGAGAGAGCGAGTTGTAAATCAACACAGTCAAGCCATAAGCTAAAAGATGACATATTGTCTTGAGAGATGACAGTGGCAAGTGGCAACAATATTTTATACGGCAGATAGATAATGGGTGAAGTATGCATACAAATGTACTGTAAAGCACAGAAGCACGCCGAGAGGTGCCTACCTCTCATGGGGCTGCTCTAGGACTCTAAACACCACTGCTCCCATCACCAAGTACAGAACCACCAGAAGAAAGATGGCAGACACTGCCTTCCACTTCATCACCGTGGCAACCACCTACAATACTTCAGCTATTATTTCTGACTTTAATATGTTTGGTTGGAGTAGGGGAAGATGGAACAAAGTGGAATGGAACAAAGTGAGGCCGTTTTTAAGCTTTGAAATAATATCTCTCACCTCTCTTTTCTCCCTGGGACTAAGGGAATTTGGCTTTGTAGAGAATGACAGGCGGGGCTTTGTGTTATGAGTGGCAGCTTTGGGGTCCAGTAAGTCAGGAGCTGCCACTGAGAGAGAGAGAGAGAGAGAGAGAGGGGAGGGGGGGGGGAGTTAATTGAGTTGAATGAGTGCATTTAAATAGTGGTACCATACAATTGTTTCTAGGGACCTCTATTTTTATAAAATAGAGCCTACACATTTTGTGGAGGTTTACATTTATAAATTTAATGTTAATAAATGTACTGTACATTGTTTTGACCGCCCTCATGCACACAGGTGTGCGGATATGACATAAGACTGTATGTCTGTAGGCCTATGAGTGACGATGCCGAATATTTATTATCCAATAATTGAATTATGACTTGGACCATTAATTATGTGCATCATATTTATTTCCCAATTGCATGTGTGCACTATACTCTAACACCTGTTCTCACTTTGACAAATCCAAATACTTTCAGCAGTTAATTAAACCGCTATCGATCAACTGCAAGCATGGCCTTGGGAAATGCATGACTCACAAGTCACAACTATGGATTGGTGTGTGTCGTTTGAGACTACCAAGTTAGTGCGTCTGTTCAGGAGAGCAGCTATAGTCCTTAAAGGAGAACCTACTCCTTGCTTATCCTTATAATTATGTGTAGGGAACGGGAAGGGAATGATAGGGACAGCTAAAATATATTTCATGTTGTGTCAATTTAACTGCATGGATTTTACTTTTTCAATTCAACACTGGAAGCTCTTATTAGTGTAGGGTACTACGATATGTTTGAATCCAGATAGTACAAAATGCAAAATTCAATTTGAATAAAATAAGGGTAGCATGGGGTAAGCTTGCATAGCGTCAATGAGCTATCTTGAATTCTTTGCTAGAATAGATAAGCATCTGCTATGTTTATATGTGTTACGTTGCAGTTAAAGTAATGTCAATATTTCAAAATAAAGTTATTCTTATGCATAAATACAAAGATTATAGATTATAAAGCAAAATCAAACCAAATGACTTGTTAAGCAAGATAAAGGCAGGGGGGCATCTTACCCCACCAGGGGGGGATTTTACCCCATCATCGGGGAAGTTATAACTCCTTTTCTAGATTTTACATTTCGATTTATAATAACAAAGATGTAGTCTGTTATGATTTCATAACGCTCTATGTGTGTTTATATAAGCATACTGCTTGTATAGCCTATACATATTATATTGATATTTAAATTATATAGAGGATTTTTATTTTAGGGGGGCTTACCCCACGCTACCCTATACTCCTTTAAAACGTATATGTGATTTATGATTAAAATTTAAATGTGTGTCTGTAACACTGAATTATTTATGTAGAAATGTTTTAGAATTCAAATGCGCTTAATCGGTGTTACGATTGGGAGTCCTTGAATGTCCCTGGCTGAAAAAAGTTTGCTGACCTGGACTTAAACATAGTTTAGGGCTAAATATGCCAGATCACACAATACTGGAACGGATTGAATATTGTAAAATAACAGAAATAGAGCGTTATAAAATGTCTAAAAATGCCTGCCAGTGTGAGCCCGTCGACTCGCAAGTGACTCTCTCGCCCTCTAGTCCAGATCAATCTCTCCTTACTTCTTATTCGTTAACCCGTTTGTCCTGTGGCTCTCGCCGCTCTCCTCTTCTCCTCATCCAGCGTAGGCCTACTTGGTGGGATAAGGTCAATCTTCCAGTCCCAGCTGTGGCGATGGGAGGGTCAGCAACCACTCTCTCCCTCTCCCTCTCTCTACCCCTATGCCGCTTCCAGCTATTCACCGGTAATTCGTCATCCTGGATCCCGGTGTTCGTGTTCACGGACAGGTGTAGAACGTGGAGGGCGGGCGTTGCTTCCACATGGCTCTGCAAGAGAAGACCGGTTCCGCTCTGTGGAGCATGCGCTCTACTCCTCAAACTGTACACTCGATAGCCCTGACCGGCTCGCTTTTGAGAGCACGCTAAAGTGGTCGGGACATCATGAGAAGGGAGGGGTGTGGGTATAGATGATATGGGAAGGGAAGGGGGTGGGGTCGCTGTGCATTTTGTTTTATTGCCAATATTACAATACGTTGTTACGTTTTTGGAAGACATTACTTTATATTCAGTGACACACTGCCTTTTAATTGTAAAGGTGAAATGAGTGAACCCAAATAAGGAAACCTTTTAAGTGGCTAATTATTGCTTATGTTTCTGCAGATTAGACTGAAAAAATTGTGTTTGTAAAGTAAAACCAAATATTGTCATAAATTATTATCATACTTGGCCATAAAGGTGCAGGATAGCAAAACACCCAACCCTACCTGCTCATTGAAATGCTTAGGTCAATATCTTTAAAAGTTGCTGTATTGCCTGTGTTACTGTAAACCAGTGTGTTGTGTTTTGAAAGATGATAAAAACATAAGGAATGCACAATTTCATTAAGGTGAATGTAAGAACAGCAGGGCGAGAACTGTGTTTGTGAAGAGATTCTTCCCAAGTTGTGTATCTCCTCCTCTCATTGTTCTTTTTCAGCTGTAATAAGACATTGATGGCTAGAGAGAGAGAGAGAGAGAGAGAGAGAGAGAGAGATTTGCTGAATGTACAACTGGTTTGTTTGCATCACACTCAGCCATGCATGGTCTGGTGTTAGTTAAAAAGATGAAAGGAATGCTTATTTCATCCAGAATTCTGCTAGACAGTCACCTGGGTTACTGTGCACTAGTTATATGCCCATCTTTAGCCACATTTCTATTTTGATTTATATCGCCATGCATACTCTTTTCCGTTGGTCTCTAAGGGGACAGACACCATGTGTAAATGCCTTACTATTACCGTACTATGTCTCACTACCTAGTACATTGTGTATGCGCGCATTTGTGCTAAACTAAATTAGACCATGTTGATTGCTCATTGATGGCCGAGCTGAGTTAATGTATGATAATCACAAAGCTCTAGTCACACTCAATTTACAATGACCGAAATAGAAACTTCAGTTCAAAATATTTTCCCCTCATTTGTAATTGTGTTATGCTGTCTCTAGGGAAATAAATATTAAAATCAGTGTTATGAAGAATTGTGAAAAGTTTTCCAATCCGTTTGTTTGCACAATTGCATCATTGAAAACACCCAAAAAGACTCACAACATAGTGGCGTAATGTATTTAAGCATATATTTTCATTAATTTGTCAACTGTCAGTCGTTGCTTAGAAAATTACTACCACATACTGTATGTCTCTCTCTCTCTCTCTCTCTCTCTCTCTCTCTCTCTCTCTCTCTCTCTCTCTCTTTCCACACACACACACACACACACTCACACACACACAATAACTCATTCACCCACACACAGTCTATCTTATGCCTCTCTAAAATTAACATGGCTAATAAAGTTTTACAGTAATACAAATATTAATCATAAATACATTGCAGTGCAAGTACATACAGCTTTGAAAAGCATGCTGAATGCCATTATATGCTATTTTTTGTTTTTCACATGCAACAGTCCTGTATTCAAACTGGAACAGTAGAAATTACATTAAAGAAAACTCCAGTATGTGACCCCACTCTTCTCCTTTTCCTCCTCTGAAAACAAAACTTTAAGTCTGTACAGGGGTGTCAATCACTTACCATATAAACCTGCAGCTCTGTGTGTGTGTGTGTGTGTGTGTGCGTGCGTGTACGTGTGTGTGCATGTGTCTTACTGTAATGTGAGCAATATGTAATAGTTGATTGGTAGTGACAAAGTGGTGGCCCCTTAGATTCCATTGAGCCTTGGCCCTGAGGCCTATAGGGTCCTCGCCAGATGCAGGCATGTAATTAGTCGCCCATGCAAGCGGAACTACACACTGTGTGTCTCTGGGTGTGTATGTGAGTGGAAAACAGGAAAGGCGGTGTGTTTTTTCCTATATCTAAGTGTGCGTGTGTCTGCATGTGTGTGTGTGTGTGTCTATGTGTGTGTGTTGTAGGGGTTGTATCTGTAAGTACGTTTATGCATGCATTCATGTAGTGTGGGAGTGAATGCATTTATAAGTGTGCACATCATCAAATTGTGTTTCTCATATTCACATCCAGCATTGTAATTCTTCTGAAAGTAACTAATCTTAAACAAGGTATGTTAAGGAGACTACTGAATTCTTTAATTCTGCTCACGTATTATGCATGTTTACACAACATCTGAAAATAGAAAATGCCCTGATCAAAATGTAATGTTTGAAATGTTCCTTTAATTAACTTCTTTTAAATTGTTGATCTTGAAATCGCTCAACTATTATCTGCTTGTTTCTGCTATCTGAATATTCTCGAGCAATGTTAAACTAACCCTCTAATGATAGCAGTCCTAATAAGAACGCTTGAAACACATGCTTTATTACAGAAGTACCTTAGGGCTCCATTAAAAAGTTGTATGCTCATGACACGCTTTAACTGAACTTGTTAACCACAAGGAGATATTTTGGCATCTGTGCATGCTGAAATAATAATGTGGTACTTCTACACAGCTCTGGCTCTGTCAATAGGAGCACAAACAAATCAATGCAGACCGCACAAAACAACCAATATCCTAGCCTTCGCAATGCATGTCCAATGTCTGGGGCTTCTGAGAGATCAACATATAGCACTGAAGTTGTTTTTAAATCAAGTTCAAATATCTAAATATCTAAATAAGTTTTCTCCAGAAGCTTGCTGATATTTGCTTGCTCATAAAAACAATAGCCTCCAGAGCCAACGCCACTAAGACCCCACAGCAACTTAACCACCTCAAAGCTTATTGAGAGTAAAGTTATAAGCTAGAGTTATTACGGAACAATCATGTCCTGATGTGATATCACCTGGTCACTAAATGCTATCCTAAAACACAATTACTCATTGGCTAAAATGTTTCATCTGATTTATTCCATACAAGCTTTTGTTTAGCAGTCCCATCTGTCTATATAATACAACAGTCAGTGAGGGCCCATATGGTGGACAAAGCTGAGAAGAGCATGGCTGGTGTTATTGTGGCATGAATACATCGGTATTGTATTTGGGAACCAGGTTTAAAAATAGTCCAGATAGTTTTGACTGTATAGGGCCATTAGGTTGTGGGGCCTAATCCTTGTTACATAGCGGGTATATCCTTCTTTACATGCCCTGCTGGGACTCATATGTATAGTGCTTGTGTGTGTGTGTGTGTGTGTGAGTGTGCACGTGAATGAACTTGTGCTATGCCGTAGATAAACAAAGCCATGGAGTTGCGTGACTTGTTTGTAGCAGGGAAGTGGGAACAACCAACAATAAGCAGAAGCTAATTAGACAGCTATTTAATGAGGCTCTAGCACACAATTTACAAGCCCAACAATACAGTCAGCATTCTCTCTCTCTCTCTCTCTCTCTCTCTCTCTCTCTCTCTCTCTATCTCTCTCTCATATCATTTGCTGTGTTACTATGCCGGCATATGTGCTTGTTTACTACAGAAGTGAGACACAGAGTTCCCCCCATTCAACCTCTCTCTCTCTCTCTCTCATCTTTTCATCAAGAGGAGGTGAGAGAGAGGGGCGTGGGGGGAAGGAGAGAAGAGAGAAATAGGGGAAGAGGACACCTGAGGAGAGAAAGCCAGGTTGGAGGTGAGAGAGCGTGAGCAAGACAGGCGTCACTAGAGAGCAAACTGAGGAGATAGAAGTATAACAGCATGAATGGGAAAAAGACAACACAATGTTTACCGTCATGGAACAAAAACACCCAGAACAATATCAAAGCAATCGCTTACTGTCAAACGGGACAGCAGGCATAACATCACAAGATCAGAAACATGGGGGGGATAATTGTGTGTGTTCGTGTGTGTGCGTGTGCATGTGTGTGTGTGTCGGAAGAGGGGAATCAACAGGTTGACGCCAGTGAAAAATGAGGATGAAAGAGAGGGTCAAGGGACATACAGTAATGATGGAGGGAAATAGGGAAAATAGAAAGACTATTTTAAAACGACTGCTTTGGAGTAGAGATAGTGGGTTTGATATTACTTTAATTTACCTCCTAACACACCACTTTTATGAATAGCATAACATAAATAATCGTATTATATACAAACAACCATGAACATCACTTAAAAAAAATGGTATTCATTCAACTTTTTTTTTCTTCTTTCTTTTACATACAGTTCACAGGTCCTTGTAATTGTGAAAGCATCTGCTTAGTGATGAAATTGTACACTTTGCAAGCCCTTAGGGGCCGGGTCCTTTGACAACCACTGTTGTATGAGTACAGAGACAGAAGGACCAGCAGGGATAATATCGTTATAAAACAGTTGGGTTGGGTAAGAGTGTGTGACGGAAAGACAAACAAGGTAAGAGAGACATTAGTTGACAGTTAAAGCGGTAAGCAGGTTTGACATCGACTTGGCCTGGAACATTGAATAATGTATTTTAAGTGTGTTGAATTCTGACCAGTAACTTGACTACAGTACATGTAAACGGGCTAGACTACAGTTGTGGGATATACTGTAGCACTGGGTAATATCTGTCTGTTGGCTTGTATGTGTCTTCTTGAAACTTTGGTCAACCAAATTACAAAGAAAACACACGTAAAAACATACACATAAATCACAGGCCAGCAACTCATGTTAACAATTACACCGTAATCTCTCTTCCTGTAAGCGAGTGTCAGTAGGATGTTAGCTACCAGTCATCTGTAAAATAGACCTTCAGAGACACTTAGTCACGCACAGGGCTGTTTGTGTGTGTCTGTTTGTGCATACACATGTGGGGCCCCTTACCTTTGACAAGGACACATAAATAAATAAAATTAATAAGAACCAACCATGTAAAACTTGTAAAAAGTCAAGAACATGCTTTACAAAATATGTATTGTACAAGATGTATTAGAACAAGATAATTACTGCAGGTGAATCAATTTTGATAATGCATATATGGAGGGAGCATAACATTTCCACACTGTTTATCAACATGATCTTACTGAGATTATGTTTGAAAGGTTGTTCTGTAGTATACAGGAACCATTGAATACAAGTGGTGAAATACCTCCAGACTGTTGCAGACACCAAGCTTCTGATGAAGGTCACAACATGATGCGTTAATGTAAGATAACTCGCAAACAGGACAGTTGATTGCCTACGAATGCAAGCATCTACTGCTGAAGTGTCCTTTAGCATTGCTCGGAACTGCTTTCATCCACAGCTTTTCCATTCTGCAGCTGACAGTACCGTATATCTCTTTAAGGGATTGATAGATGCTTGTACCTTATATGGATTCAGAGGGCTGTATATGGTGTGTGGATGTACGTGTGTGTGTTTGCTGGGTAATGGTTTGATTCTGTGGTGGATTGTGACTTTATTAGGATATGTTGTAAAAGATATTTGTTTCTCTCTAACTCTCTCCTCTCCTCTCCTCTCCTCTCCTCTCATTCCTCAATATCCCCCTTTTCCCAGTTGTATCTCTGTCTGTTATTAGTGCATTCAAAATCAGTCCAATATTCCTGTGAACTTCCAAAACATAAGCCTGATTCGACCTGGCCAGAATCTTCTATTTTTAGTGACAGGGTGACCTTTGCAAAGCTGGCTGGTTAAAGGAGGTCCAATGATTGGCAAATCACTTAACAGTAATTGACTAATTGACTTTGATTCTATACTGTCAACCCTTTTCAATGGAGGTTATCCAGCCTGACTAGTAAAGTGATACAGAATGTGGAGCTCATGGTATGGGTTCATGTATATACTAATTCAACGGTCTCTAGTAATGTATAATTTGAAGAAAAAGTACCATTCACTCTAAGGATGTCATGTGTCATTACGGTTTATTGAGGTATAGGCAGCAGTGCATGTTCAGTCAAGAAAAATGGGCCCTATTATTAGGAACAAATCTAGTTATTTTACCTTGAATGTATTATCGTCAAATTGGTGTTGCGTAAGAGGCATAGTCCTTTGGAAACTACTTTGGAAACAATATAATATGTAGACTCTACAGTCGTGACAGCATAGGGAAAGTTACCTATAAATTACCTTGATATGCAGGCCTAACCCTTCCAAAGTGATGTGTTGGATGGTGCCTTAACTGTCTTGTATGGCACTTGTGTGAAGGTGAGGCAGGCATGTACACACAATACAGCATCTACATGTAACATCAATCAATCAATCAATCTTTATTTATATAGCACTTTTCATACAAATTCAAGTAACACAAAGTGCTTCACACTAC
>JAODUH010033969.1:0-21958 GCA_027564835.1 Typhlichthys subterraneus
GTTTTCAGACAGAGCGACAGGAGGGGAGGCGTGTATACTCTGTCTATGGGTGCTGTCCTCTTTGCTTATCTTGTTTGACAAAAACTGTCAAAAAAGTGACCCTATATGTGACTTTCTGCCACAAGCATCTCGGACCAAAACAAATGCCTTTCGGACATAAACGAACGGCACACATGCCTGGTTATAAAAACAAAGAACAGGGGTTCGGCAAATAGGAGGAGAGGAGGGGGTGGGTGATCCAAAAGTCGCAGGTTCGATCTAGGCTAACTCCTCACCAAGTGTCGAGGTGTCCTTGAGCAAGACATCGAACCCTAACTGCTCCTGGTGGTTGGTTGCACCTTGCCTGGCAGCAATCACCATCGGTGTATGAATGTGTGTGTGTGAATGGGTGAATTATGTGAGGCAATACTGTACAGCGCTTTGAGTGGCCAGACTGTTAGAAAAGCTCAATATAAATGCAGTCCATTTACAAAACACTGTCCACAAAGCTTAGTTACAAGCACCTTTTGAATTCTTGGCAGTACACTTCACATAGAAATGCTGGGCGATCACATTACAAGTAAATGTTGTTAAATACAAAGTGAAATCTTAACAACCACCCAAAAATATCAAGTTTTCCAAATCCTGTTTATTTTCAAACTTCAATGGTATAAAATGTGGTTCTCATTTTACAATCATACAAACGCTTCATCTGAAGATATAAATCAAACTGTATCCTAAGTTGAATTCAACTATACAGACCAACCAGTTCACTGTATTTAACAAAATAAGTTACAAGAGTGGCAAGTCTAACTAAAATAATCACCATTCTACTTTGAGCACACAGTGTTATACACATAGTTACAGAATAGAACAAACTTTTAACTTTTGCATAAATACTGCATAAATGATATCCCCCTCCCCCTTCCACAACATAACTAAAACCAGCAATGCTTTTCCTCCTACTGACAAGCACTTTATTAGTGGTCTTTTGTTAATACACGACAACAGTGGAATGTGCCACGCAAAACATAAAATTAAGCATGCTGCTAGAAAGGAAAAGTGATGGCCGGTAAATGTTAGATCTTGTAGTGTAGTGTGAATCACATTCGATGCTCAAAAGTGAAGCAAATTGGGGATTACCGGTATTCGTAGTGTCACATGTCAAAATATCATCAAGTCAGCAGGAACAAATGACAGAATTAAGACCAAACACAAATCACAATAATAAATTAATTAGAACACTGAGGTCGAAAGCGCTAGTTTGCCTGTTACGCTGTTCGTCCATATGCAGGTTAGAGCGTAGTGTGCATGTAGTTGTAAGCACAACAGCGTATCGTCTGTGGACATCAGACGCATGCATTTATTTAAGCACAAACATTTACGTTGTGTCTGCGCTCACAGGCGGCCTACCCAACCCACAGTGCCAATGTGCCTTGCTCAATGTGCCTTGCGGACGCTGGTGTTAGTGGGGGTCGGGTTCTACCACAGCGTCCATGGGGGCTGGCGGAGAGGGAAGGAGCCCAGGGAGGAAACATTGACCGGGATGGAGATAACAGCCCAAGGCAAGTCTTGTTTCTGCAGGGACCGTCTGATCATAAGCCTTCGAACATAGAGATAAATCAATTAATCTGTAAAAGATTTAAAATGATCAAAACCAACTGTTAACATTCACACTTAAAGTGGTGTGTTAAGCACAGGTGTCAATGCAAGGGTGTCGTAGCTCTCATACCCATCGCGTCCCAGCAGAAATAGAGCAGGTATGCTTGGTTTAGCAGTGGCCCCATCGGTGACCATGTCCAGATACTGGCTGTCGTTGTCCACTGCATTATCGGCTATCAGCACTGCCTTTCCTCCTGCCTCTTCTACCTGCCGAGCCTTGTGCACAAAGGAACAGCCTCTACATACCGCACAGATGAAGACTACATTTAAATGAATCTCTCACGCACACATTCAAAAAGATGTATTTCACAATATCCAGCCTAAATTATAAAACGCACTTAAACACAGTGGCATTTTACGTCTTTATATAGCCTACCCTCGATCTAGCAAGACTACTTGTCCGTGAAGGAGTTCTCTGTTCATTAGTTGAGAGCAACCGTTTTCTGGCTCTGCTGGCACAAGTAAGATTTCTTCATAAAATGATGTCTAAGGGGAGAAATGACCAGGACACGTAGGCCTACATTAAAACTGTGGATACAAGATGTCAATAAGTATAGTCCCAAGTATGCTAAATATAAGGTGGCGAATACTCACAAATTCTCCTCCGAAATCTTTAGCCGGAGCTGCAGTGAAAATGTACGCAACATCTGATGGACTGATGACTCGAAAATAAATCAATTCATTAACTCCAAGACCTGCAGAAGTCCGGATTAAACACGTTAGCAATAACTGCCACATAACCCAATTGACGTGACAAACATATGTATAGGCTACTAATAGAGTTCGTTCACTGGTAAGTCAACAATAGTTTATTAAGACAAAATTGTGAGAGTTGCAGTATGTCCAGAGGTGTTCGCTGTATTGGTGTTTGCGCAAGAAACACTGCTAGTTTATAACAAGCAGCTGGATAGGTGCCTCACCTGACATGGAA
Source organism: Typhlichthys subterraneus (assembly GCA_027564835.1). Classification (NCBI taxonomy): domain Eukaryota; kingdom Metazoa; phylum Chordata; class Actinopteri; order Percopsiformes; family Amblyopsidae; genus Typhlichthys; species Typhlichthys subterraneus. The sequence goes on from JAODUH010033969.1 coordinate 2,573, forward strand.
GTGAAACGCGCAAAAATCCAAATGCATATTACAATCCACGATGTTGTCCATGCCATTTTAGCCATGTTCAAGGCATTGGTAGGCCTATAATTCCGTAAAATTTTCCAGTTTAGCTAAACATTTGAATCCTGTGTTAATCCATTAGGCCAGCAAGAGCGCAGTTTCCGCTTCCGTGTTTTTTTATTTGATTGAACTTTTACTACATATGCGTAGTAAAATATGACTACAGTCACACATGAACTATTTAAAAATCGAAATAAATATGAATAATAATAATAAAATAATAATACTGATATGTATACCATTATAATTAGAGGTCCATCGCTCAATTATACATATTCTGGAACATTACATAAATGGTATAACAGTACCGTAATGCAGGGCTATTCAATTACAAATTCAGGTGGGCAAGATTTGAACAAAATAAACTGTAGGTGGGCCACATATTTTCGGCAATTTTTTACGTGAGCGTAAAAAATTGCGTAAAATACGACAGTGAAACAACGAGAGCATCCACCATCAGCTTGGTTAATGTTCAATGCGTCAAGTCAATGGCGAAGGTTTTCTGTAATTATAGGAATGGCGCTTATTCCAAGTCTATCTGGCATACGGGCTTTTGCACAGAAAAATAGTAGTCATGCCCATATGCGTCCAGTTTGCAATGCGGTGTTCTACAACTGAAATTACATTTAAATTCCAGGTATTCCTACAGTATGTGTTCAAATGTGACTGGTACCATAACCAACCATTATCCTCAAATTATCCTCACAGGAGCTGGGAGCTATGTGCACATATGTCACTTAGACTAATTTCATCACGTTAATTATAATGTCTGGACTACTAATTACATTTACAAACAGGATGTTATGTCTTGGCTGTAGAACAGTTAATAACTAATTTACAGTAATATATTGACTTGAGTAGTATACAGTATATATTGAGTGTATAGTGGTCAACGGTGTAATCCCCTCTTGGGCCATATAGGGGGCAGTTAGTGGGCCGCATTTGGCCCGGGGGGCGCCAATTGAATAGGCCTGGTCTATAACATACAACAGTCTATCTATCAAACACTTAGGCCTGGCGTAAGGTGTTGATATTTTCCTCCATGTAGGCTAGTCCTACATTTCTAGTGACTTCTCGATAGCCCATTCATTTGTTGGAATCTTGTGTTGCAATTTGATAATTCAAGTCATATTTTTCAGATATAATTTATTTTATTCATTTTAGACAGTTTATATATGCATGTCCTATTTTTGAAAGAGCACAACATATAGACTAATATTTATTGAACATTTCAACATTTTTTCTCTTTATTTCGTTGCTGACCTTTTCTTATTTCTAATTTTTCTGCAGCATATTTTCTGACATTGATGGGAATTTTGGTGTCGTTTGTTTTTGCCTTTGCACGTCACCTGCCATTGAGAAAAAAAACATATTAAGAAATAGTCAATGGAGACAGTTTAACATGAAGAAGAAAAAAAAAAAACTTTATCCTATAGAAACTATGCAATCTGTAAATTAAAGAATGTGATAGGTCACTAAATCCTGAGCATTTTAGTCCACTAAAGCAGTAGGCTAAAGCAGTCCATTCACTAAATGGACTGCATTTTTTATCCAGAGCACTTCACAGTTTTTTGCCTCACATTCATACACCGATGGTGATTGCTACCTTGCTACCATGCAAGGTGCGACCAACCACCAGGAGCATTTGGGAGGTCAGGTATCTTATTATATCTCGCTTACAGGTAGGTCACAACTGGGGGATTGAACCCACAACCTTCCGGGTGGGAGCCAAACACCCAGACCACTAAACCATCCTGTCCCTAGTACCTTTCTTAAAGAATAATTTGAGATTAAAACAATCGTGGGCCACTGTTTTATATATTGCTAACATTTTATGTAGTAGGATACAGTATATTTACCACTGCCCATACTACACAATGTAGTATGGCAGTGGCATTTTCTAAGTGGGGCTTTAAATATGACTTATGAGATGCCAGCTGCTTCACAGGTCTTCACATATGCTCTCTATGTTCTAACTGCATCAGAGGCCCTGTTGCACGCCTGATTACATAAGCCATAGAGCATGGTCTTATAGGATTTCCAATGGACATTTTGTGGGTAATTAGTAATAATAATAGTAGTCATAGGCCAAAGTAGGCTACAATTTCGCAATGTTGTGATACGTTTGCCAGCATTCTGCACACATCCAGCCATCAGGCTAATCTGGCGGAGGCCTTCTACCATTGTACATCAAACTGTGTATCTTTACAGAACTACTCTACAGTCCCATTCATGTCTTTGCAATCTATACACATTAGTCAGTGGTCTAAAGGTCATATCCGTTAAAAATCATGGGTGGAGTCAGGCAGCGCTGGGGGTGCATTTACACTTTAATACCGGTGGCAGAGCTATACGCTTTATAAACACAAGAAGGGTGTTGTACATTTTCTGGTCTGCCTCAATAAATATAAATGAATAAATGAATAAATAAATAATAATACAATAATTGCTTCCCTCGATAATTCTGTTGACCATACATTCACATTCACATTGAGATACCCTGATTTGCATTTCAGAGAAGCCACTTAGTACTTTGAGGAACATGCACAGAAACTTAGGTACATCAGTTTAAAAAAATAGATACGAGGAAGGAAACACTCCCCTTTAAGAGCTTCTTGTTTTACACAGACCTAAAACCACTAACGGACACAGAAACTACATTTGAACTCAAATATATGTAGAGCATTAATATAAAGTATTGGTTTGATTTTGTGTTATGGTAAAATATCAAAGTATACTGCATATTAAAACAAAAAAACGATTTAATGATTACATATTTATGGATTGTTCATTATATATGTTTAATTAATTAATTAACAACAATGTAGGGCAATGGAGTTCTAAAAATAGGTTCTAGGTCTATAGGCCACATCTAATGGCTGGGCATGGCTGAGGTGCACATTATACATGCATGCCATCGGTATGTGATGTCCGTAGAATGTGAATATGAACAAACAGTGTGAAATAGAGGAGGAAGTGGACAGTAATGGTTAAAGGAAGAATAGCAGAAGGCAGCAGGCAAATGAAACACTGTCAAAAGGTTACGTTTGTCCAAGACGTCCACAGGCTCCACTGGGACAGCGCCAGGGCATCTCTGGAGCGGGCGCGCAGTTTGACAATTTTCTTCGGTATCAAATGAGAAGTTGAGATCCCCGTCTATACGGTGAATGAGAGAGAGAGAGAGAGAGAGATAGAAAGAGAGAGAGAGAGAGAGAGAGACAGAGAGAGCACAGAAATATAATGCAGCACAGTGTGAGAGAGGAATGTTGGTAGGCTTTTTCTGTATATGAATTTTACATCACACGGTTTCTTAAATGTTTTATTACCTTGCCATCGTCCCTGTGCACATATTCAATCTCGTGCTCCAGACGGAAGTAGCTATGGGGAGTGGACCAACTATGCGCGGGGCGGACGGTCACATTCAACTGCTGATTAACTTCCAGGCAACTTTCTATCTTAGGAATGTCTGGTTGCACTGTGGGGTTTAATCAGAATCAAGGCTACGGTGTCAGTAAGAGGTCACTCTGACAGCAAAACACATTTTATTTGTACTTTACCAACTTGAAAATCATTATATAGGCTATTCCATAATCAACATTTGTTATGTTGTTTTGTAAAACATAATCTTTTTGTTTTTTTAATAGCCTGCCCTACTGATCACTGAACACTTTTACAGTATTCTTTAGTAGTGTTAGCATTTGTTTGTGGTGTTTCATTTCAAATGGTAAAAAGTTGGGATTTGGAATATAACTTTAACTCTGCATACATGGCTACTGTAGCACTGCAACAGGAGCATGTGAGCATGTACTGTAGCTCGCTCATTATAGATATACTTACCAATCTCCCTGAGAAAAAAACTCTTGGTCACACTGGAGAATTCCTCCTCGTTTATGGCCTCCATTGTGATTTTAAGCCTCTCGCTCTCCTCGGCATAAGGTGAAAGCGAATGGCTCAACGTAAACTGGAATGAACTGGAGCCGGGGACCTGAGTAGCACTGCCGTTAATCCACGAGCAAGACTTTGCATCCTCACTGCTGAAGACATATGTAGTATAATGTCCTTTTCAATATATGTCATTGTGTAAATCCATAAGTGTGCCTTTCACTATATGTCATTGTGTAAACCCATAAGTGTGCCTTTTAATTAATATATGTCATTGTGTAAACCCATAAATGTGCCTTTTAATTAATATATGTCATTGTGTAAACCATTAGATAGATTAAAGTGGTAATATATGACTTTCTGCCACTAGGCGTCACACAAAGTACACCAGCATCTCAAACAAAACGCACGCAGACACACACACACACACACACACACACACACACGATCTCGGATTACAACACAGAGGGAGTGTGATCAAAAACAAGTTGCTTGCAGCTGTATTAATCTTTTAAATATTGAATAATATCATATTACCTTTAAATATACAATATGCCTGTGTCATCTCTTTGAGTTCGCTTACCACTCTTTGCCCAATCCAATGCGAGCAGCTATGCAATCTTTTTGGGTCCATTTGCAGTGGAAAAAACAGTTATACGACGTTGCCCAGCAATTAAGGGAATCTATGAAGTAACACATTATAAAACATTATTAAAATATAATAAATCAATAAAATGTGTTGTTATTATTATTTTTAAACATTACAGAAATGTGTGAGTGTTTGAATGAGTTTTGTGATAGCTCTCTAACAAACCACTCCCTGTTATAACTGTAACACATTATATTCATTCAATGATTTGAGGCATCAAAATCATGAAAAACAGAAACATTCAAAATAAGATTCCCACCAGACTGCACTTCCTCGCTCGTGTCCAAGAGAAGATACGTTGATGCTATCTTCTCCTCTCCATTCCAGCAACTGTATTCTCCAAGCAAGGGTCTATCCACATGTCTAACTATCAGATCACATCCCTCCTGTTGAATGCCTTCTCCCAAATCCTCAACCACCCCGTCCTTCTTAAACATCCATGTGACAGCAGATCCATCGCACTTGTTACCGCAGACCAGAGTGACTTGGTTACTTAATTTGGCTGCAACCACTGTAGATGTTAATATACAGACAAGCACAATTCATACACCTTGGCTACATGCAGGTTGGTAACATCACACACTGTACAACCGTTATATAAAAATAAATATATATATATATATAAATTAAATAATTGAAAATACATAAGCATCAAACATACTGTACCATTGTCTGGGAAGGCGAATCCATATGGAAAATTAATAAGCAGGAGCGTTAATATCCATGCTGAGGAGCACATCTGCAAGCACACAGAAAGTACCAACAAATGTTGCTACATTTATATACATCATTTACAATTACAATTTAAGTAAGGCAATTTAGGGCTTTGATCCTTAACAGTGAGATTTGCCTCATTACATAACAATATTTGGTGAGATCTTGTTAACTGAAAAGATTAGTTTTTTGTAGGCTTCATAATGCTAGAACAACAGATTGTGTTATCTGTAACTGGATGTATAGCCAGCAGTGTTGGGTTCCTCTTACCTTTGGAAAGAAGCTATAGCTGCCTTTGGGTCTCCAATAGATGTTCAGGTCCAGTACAGCCGATGATAAATGTATCAGTGTTCACAGGACGTCATTTTATATCCTTGACATATTGGTCACTCGTGCAGGCCCACTCTCAGACACCAACACATAACTTTACGCCGTCACGGCAGGATGACGTAATCATGACCTGAGACTGAGAGTTCACCCCACACTGGGTGCTTTTGCCCTAGCCTGTGGTCAAGCATATTCTCGGGTAAGGGCAGTCTCAAGAGGGAAAACAAAAGAAGAAGAACATTTTTTTACTATCATTTCAATTATTAGTAATAACAACCTACCAGTCATTGCTTATGTGTGGGATTAAATGCTTAATAAAACCTAGAGGTATTATGGAAAGTGCAAATATAATGTATAGCATTACACTAAACTACTCATAGCTTCATGCATTTCCTCTTGGCTGCTTTGCCTTTCAAATGAAGTACGCCCGTAGGGTTATAATATGTAGCCTATAGGCTGTTTTGACAGGTGTGTGTGTGGGGGGGTTCCCTTTACTTTACCCTGAAATATATTTCATGTCAGCCCCTCTTATCAGCTAGCACAATCTCTCCGGTACACAAATGTGTAGATCTGTTCCCGAGGGTTTCAATAGGCTAATTCAATTAAAGGGAAGTAGATTTTTATCAAAGATACTATAGAAACAAATTTCCATTAGATGTGCAAACAGGATTTCCCCTCCAATCCCCCTCCCCAACATTACTCAAATCAGTCTACTATTAGATTACTATTTGCACGTTTTGCTATCTTCCTATTTAGACGTGTGAAATATACAGTGATCGAGTTGACTTTCTCAGATCTGATGCCTGCATTAAATTTACACTGAAATGTATTTGGGTGACATGGATATCCACATATTATTATGTTCTGTGCACTGTGAAACAAAATTACATTTGTGACTGTGACCACAATAATTGGGACATCATTTAATATAGGCTAATCAAGAGACTGTAAAATAAAGATGTTTATGAATACGATCAATTTCAGTTCAACACCTGAAACTATTCCTACACTGAATATTTGTTGAATAATTTTCTAGGAATAATTTTAAATTTGGTGACATATATGCTCGTTATAGAAAATAAAGCATTCTCAACTATAGAAAAGCAATAACCAGCACCATTAAATTATATGTATTCGGCAGCATTCCCCAAATAAAATCGACCACATCATTCACAACACCAGACAGACTAAATTAATAAATACAAATAAATAAAAAACATAAACCATGCACCTATTTAATGTTTTCTAAAACCCTGATGGTCAAATGCAGCAAAAACAAATTTATATATATACCTTGTTAAAAAATGCATTAAACCTTCTGCCATTAATGATCTATACGCAGAGAAGAGAAGACAGAAGCACAAGGTCTATAAACAGCCAGCAAACACTGAGATCAGAACAGCCAGACCACACGCAGAGGTAGTTTGGCTCACACAGGGGTTCTCAAACTTTTCAGCTCATTTTTCTCAGCGTATTTTACTGCAATATAGGCTAGTATTAAAATACATATAAGTAATGTATAATGTACTATTACTAACAATTATGGCTAAAATATGCTATTTTTTCATTTCTGAAAATCATCTCGTGACCCCCTCCGCTGTGTCTCGCAACCCCCCGGTGGGTCCCGACCCCCTCTGAGAATCACTGCACTATGAGATCCCATCTAAGAAACACATTCTCATTAGAGGTCAGTTCGGTTGTTGCTGGGGACCAATCACATCCAGCAGTATCCTGCCCCCTATAATACAATAATGCAATGCATGTATACGTAGAACCATGTGACCTTGCTCCAAGAGAACATTCAATGTCACTGATATATAATAAGGTATGTCCCGCTGAACTTGCTGTACTTCTGGTTACAGATTAGAGATAAATTGAATATATCTCTCAATAATATTGTTTATTAACCAGTAAACTCTAACATTTACCCATGAACATTTCTAAACTCAGGCAAGTCAAGTCAATAAATCTTTATTATCGAGACCGAGGGAAATTCTTTAGGCAACAGGAGAGACAGTAGCCTATAGGCTATCCACACAAAAATAACAAATACACTAAGATGGTGATTTACAGTATAGTAGGCCTATACAGAATAAGACAATCAATATATTAAGTCTTTTTAGACATTTAGTCAATTAATCGTTGGTAGCATTTAATAGTGTAATGGCCATAGAAATAGAGGATCTAAGTTTGACCTTTAGTCTGAAGCGCCATGAGAGAAGCCTACAACCTTGACCCTTCTAGGTAAGCAGAACAGACTTGGCATTGGCCTTTCTGAGCACATGCCTATTAAAGATGTCATTTAGCTGTGCCTGGTCCACCCAATTCGTCTTGTTGGCTATTTTAAAAAGGCTATGTAGATGTATGTCGGTTCTTGTTATTCATAGTCACATTTCCAAACCAGGACATCATACAGAATGTCAACAACTGATGAAATAACTTGTAACCAGTGTTGAGCAAGTTACTCAGGAATAGTAATGTTACTATTTATGTCTTACTCCTTCAAAAAGTAATATTACTTTATTTAAAGTAATTTTATATTACTTTCACCATAAAATTTCACACTTCTGAGACCTGTCAGTTAGTGTGGAGATGGAGATTAAAAAGAAGTCTCTGCGCGCAAATGGGGTTGGATAGCATTAAATGCTGATGAGAAAAAATAAATGAACTAAAGCCTAGCATGGGCAATGAGTCCTTCCAGGTGCTCGTGCAGCAAAGGGAGCAATGTGTGAGTACCTCTGCAACCTGAAGTGGACCGAGGAGGTTCTCAACCTGACCTGCATTATTTCATTATTAAACCTTGTTAGTGTCACTGGCCTATAATCATTCAAATCACGATTATTTTGCAAAAAACAATAATTGCTGTTATTAAAAATAAAATGAAAAATTGTCCCGAGCTGTTCAGCACTGGTTTTGACCATCCTCTCCCCCACGCATTTTCCTTACTGTTGACTGTTTAAACACATCGATTACATTGAAAATACAAAAAATATGAGGGTGAGCAAGATCAGTTTTTTCACAGATCTGTTAGATTTGCAGTAAAATCATCACAATCGAAATAAGTAAAAAAGAAAAATATTGATCTGCAATCTGCTTATTTCATTAAACCATGTTAATTTTATTTTTTACACCAATATTTTTAACTAACTTATTTACAAAGTGCAAATGGCCAGACTGTTCATTACCCAAATATTTCAAATTCAAATTGTAAGTTTAAGTGTAAATGAGGTAAAAATGCTCTAAATAAAGTCATGATTGTGTATGTAATCTTTATTGCACGAATACACACAATGCATACTAGAGGCAGCATGACAAAAAATACAGTTTGCATATTCCATTTAATGAAATGATTTCACTTAAAACGTAAAGAGGGAACTGCTGTAAAAAGGAGAGTGCTTTGAGGTTACAACAATGGCACAACTTTTAGATGGAGCCCGTTGTAGATGAAAGATTATTTATTAAAAAAAAGAAGCCAATGTTGGAAGGTATAGGTGAGGGAAAAAGCCTTGAAAATGGCATGTGTTTTCTAGTTAGTTTTCCTCATTCTTTGACGCCTCATCAAAGTTCTCCACAAGATCTGAAAGAGGAGAACAATGTAACCAGGCGAACAACCAAAATAATTAATTACCCTGCAACAGTAATCAGTAAAGAGTATTCATGGCCTACAAGTAAAACAACTCCAAAGTTCAATATCATGTTGACGAGACTAATTCCCACATTATCTACCTCCATCAAACCCACTGATATCAGCGTATTGTAGGACACAGTAAAGGCCCGTTCAGACAGGATGCGTCAGCGGCACCGCTGCTCTAAAACCCATTCATTCCTATGGCTTGCGCCCCGCGCCGGCGGTTTTGCGCTGCGTACAGAAAAGCGTGGGCGCAGGGACTGCGTGGTGACAAATACCCGTGCGGTATACACGAATAGAAATGAGTCAGCCAGCAAGGCACGGAAGTGAAAATGGAGGAAAGGCTGATATTGTACGTGTAGAATATCAGTGTTTTATCATTTCTCACTTATTTTCAAACATCAGCAGATATCTTAGCTAAACAAATATTATATTTACAACCGTTTCATTCGAATTCGGGATATTAAATATCCCAGATTATTAACGAACGGTTCGCAAACATAATATTGGTTTATCCGCTGAAAAGATTTGTTTTTTGTAGGCTTCATAATGCTAGAAACATATATATTCGTTGTTTAGCAGGGCACTAGCTAGCGGAATCTCCGGTAGCGTAGCCTCTTCCTAGCCTAGAGACACGGCGCGTCCTGTCCGAAGGGTCTGGAGAAATTGCGCTCAACTCTGTGGCGAGTGCACCGCATGTCACGTCATATCTGAAAAGGCCTTAATGCGTCCACATAAAAACAATTAAAATTGTCAGTTGGCCATTTACTTTAAGAAAGTGGGAGGGGCTTACCTGGAACCTCATCGTCCTCCTCTTCAACAGCAACCAGAGGGGCTTTGTTCTCTCCAGCTACCAAGGAAAAGCAGAAGTATTGTCAGGCAACAGGGCCAATACCATGCCCACAACAGCATGACAAAGAATACACAATAATATCTGCTTTGGTGGATGTGTTAGATGGAATTAAGAATGCACTGGTTTTAGTTATTCCTGGTAGAATTAGAGGTGTTACTCAAATTGCACACATTTTACTGTAAAATTATTTAGTTGGACTGCTAAACTTTTGCACAATGTTTTGGTATTCCTGAAATGTATTTGGTATTGACTTTATTTTGTCATTTGCTAAATGTGTAATGCCATTCCCACTTAATGCGCTCTTGCAGATTTAATGTTAAAGACTGATAGAGATTTTATGTTCAAATATTAACACCAGTTAAAGGTGTATGTAGTCAGTGATTCTAAGGTAATACGCATTGTGAAGTTCCCTAGCTTCCCATTCTCTGCCCCTAATCTAGTGTTTCTACACTGCCCTGGCTTCGTAATAAGGAACACAAAGTTGTGCAGACCACACAACACTATGTTTTACCAATGTGGGGAACAAAGATTCTGAGGGAGCACCCTATGGCATTGAATGGATCTCTAGATTATGGATAATTTTAGAGGTTTTCTTGCAATTTAGAAGATTTCTTGCGATTCCCACTGTGGTAAAGCTTGCAGGCTGTGGAGGATATTTTTACTTCGGGTTTCCCCACAATAAAGTTCCCACATTTTTCTAGCAGTTTTCAACAGAGGTTTAGGTCCGTTTTCAAGATTACCATGTTGCACACAAGGCTTTTCATCCAATAGCCTACTGAAATCCTAACGCGCAATCAATCCTATGTGCGTTATGATTTGATGTCAGCGTATGCCTGTCTGTACTACACGCTGCTAGCCTTGCACACCAACAACACACCTCTGCTAGACGCTGCTAGCCTTGCACACCCACAACGCACCTCTGCTACACGCTGCTAGCCTTGCACACCCACAACACACCTCTGCTACACACTGCTAGCCTTGCACACCCACAACACACCTCTGCTACACACTGCTAGCCTTGCACACCCACAACACACCCCTGCTAGACGCTGCTAGCCTTGCACACTCACAACACACCTCTGCTACATGCTGCTAGCCTTGCACACCCACAACACACCTCTGCTACACGCTGCTAGCCTTGCACACCCAAGAGCGCTACAACCCTAAAGGCTTGAACATCCATAGGCTACGATGATGGCACGTGTTGCCCATACTGTACCTGCCCGGGGAAGGCTCTCTGCTAGTCTCCTCAAACTGGTGAGGCTGTCAGCTCCCAGCTGGTTGAGGATCCCGGGGAGCATTTCTGTGAGCTGTTTGTTCTCCGCGTGACCCGTGATGGTGAAGGTGTTGGCAGCCAGTGATGCCTGGACCTTGGGGTTGTTGAAGTGGATCACTGTGCCCTGGGTTGTGAACATGTTAACCTACGCATGGCCAGCAGAAGATGGAAACGTGGTGAGTTTCACAACATTGAGCCTCACGTAGGAGGAGATATACAAACAAATGTAGGCCTAATTTTGTTTGTATCCTCGATTTGCACCCATTGGTTCCTGGACTTCACCAATGTTTTATTATTTTTGCTCTTCGCATAGGCATAGGAGTGGTCAGGAGCACTGTTACCAAGACAAGTAATTTAATCTAGTTTTTGTAGTCCACAAATAGGGTGTCAGGGAGAAGGAAATGCATGAATAATGTTATTTGGTTGTTGTCTGTCTTGGCCAGGACACACCTGAGAAAGAGATTTGTAATATCAGCATCTTTATTGGTAAAAAATAAAGGTTGAATACATTAATAAATCAAAATAATAATATTATTATTAGACTACAGTAATTATTATTATTATTATTAGACTAGAGTAATTATTATTATTTTTAGAGTAGTAATAATAATAATTATTTTTAGACTAGAGTAATACAGACTATAGCTTCTGGATGGTTAAATATTGCTCTTAGATTCTTCTTTGGCTATCCATGCCTTATGCAGAGAAAACATTTTTAGAGATTGCACAAATCTATCTGATAAAATTGATCACTGCGGAAGTGTTTCATATTGTACACAATTGAACATTTTTAAATTGCATATGGCTTTGAGAATATACTCAAATCAAAGACAAGGCTGGCAATGACAAGCCATGTGACATTCAACAGTGATTATTATTTGGAATGCGAGTGGAAAGTCCCCACAGACACAGTTACAATTTTTGGAAAACAAAAAGCAATTATGATGTAGCTGATCAATACTGACTAATAAAAGCTTTGGTTTTGTGTCACAAATCATGAGAAACCAATATTATTTTAAATGTTCAGGGATAAAATGACCTGGGTAAGCAGACATGTGGATGGGGAAAGCAAGGCTGGCTCCATGTCTTTAAGCATGATATACTGGTTTGCCATCTATTTTCGAGGCTTGGCCATTTTGATGCATCTGTGCTTCGTGGACTTTGCTGAATCCCCCTACAGAAATTAGGTTTGCATCTTGGTTTGTATTCTGTCAAACTAATCTGGCATTTATCAAAGTGCGTGTACAAAGGCTAGATTTTGCCTACGTGTTTGTACAATTAAACAAAAATAGGAAAACATTTATCTTTACAAATACTAATAAAAAAATCAAGTTGTTAAATAGGAAATAAGAGTGGCAATTCTATAGCCTATTGTAAAGTTTTTGCTTCTTATGTTGTCAACAGAGAGGGGGTTTCCTGGCTCAAAATGATGCGGAGGTGTTACATTCACAACCAACCAAATAAATAAAATATATAAATAAATAACTAGACAGACATAGAAATTGCGATTTGAAACAATGCGATTACTGTATCGCAAGGCATGCAATTTATAAGCGTGTCTGACCCAGGACGTTGTTCAAATTCACACCGTGCTCTTTGTTTGACGGTCATTCTAATTCATCAGAAGTGCAGTGCTCCTCTACAAGTGAATACACATCAGAAATTCCCCAAGACGACTGCATACGCTCACAAACAAATTTGTTGCACGCAAAGAAACATTAATGGGAGTTTTAAGGAAAGAATGACTCCGCTGAGCTAGAAGAAATGTTGGAAATATTAGTCCTGAAGAAAAGCAGCACTTCAGTGTAGGCTATTTCTGGCATTAGACGAAAATGTGAAAATAATAAAGCTATTTTTAAAGGTGACAGCATTGAGAATGCTAAAGTCCCAGGCTGCTACGGAGCTACAAGTCAAATAATGTCTGTGAGTGAGTTACCTGAAGCTGTATCCGTGTTAATATGAGCGCGTATAACTGGCTATACAGTACAGGCCAAAAGTTTGGACACACCTTCTCATTCAATGCGTTCTTTATTTTCATGACTATTTACATTGTAGATTCTCACTGAAGGCATCAAAACTATAAATGAACACATATGGAATTATGTACTTAAAAAAGTGTGAAATAACTTAAAACATGTCTCATATTCTAGTTTCTTCAAACTAGAATACAAGACATGTTTTCAGTTATTTCACACCTTTTTGAATATAAAAAAAAAAAAAATGATATATATTTAAAATAATAAAGAAAATGCATTGAATGAGAAGGTGTGTCCAAACTTTTGGCCTGTACTGTATCTCATGCCGATCGGTTGTCAGCGCCATAGAACGTAAAAGGTGCACAGACACTGGAAATAGCGTGTGGTTGGCTGTGCCTCCAGGTGAGTTTCAGAAATATCCATACATGGAGCTGGCTGCATATGGGCATTGTCATCTATTTCTATATAGCTTGCGCAATAGACAAAAAAAAAAGCTTTCATCAGCCTATATCACTTAATCTAATAAACAAACAAAACTGTTTGTTTTTCCTAAGCATACGTTTGGTGTAATAAATATATTAACATATAAGAAATGTTACTATACGCCTTAAACTGAGCTCACTCTCCACGTGAGTGGGTTCCTGGTGGTTTGGTTGTCTGCATCCCACTCCATTCATTGATAAGTTGTAAGTAAATATTTCCGCTGTGTCGTGATTCTCACCACACTATACAACGCATAATCATCTTCTAATGAAAAAGTAACACCTGTCTGTGGGGGTTTGAATGATGAGTTTCAGATTAGTTTTTAATGCAAAAGTACATCACTTCAGTACACTGACAAAACTGATATTCTGTCATACCTCTTCAATGCCAGAGATGTTGTTGACTCCAAGTTTCTTGAGGGAGAACTGCAGTTTCTTGTCATCAGCTGTAGCTGTTCTGTGGACCACCTTCTTCTTTCTGCGGGCGGACCCCTGCCAACACATTTAAGGTACGCCAACAGTTATTTTAAGCCCATTAAACGCTAGCCTATTCAAACATCTATAGTTATTGAAATATGTTTCTACCATAAAAAATAAAACTAGTAATTTAGTTGAATAATTTCAAATTGTTCAGAAAAGTTTGGAATATGTTTCTTTGCATTGAGTTTCATTTTTTTTTAAGTTAAAAAAAAAAAACTATGTTGGCATGTCAACTAACCAGCAGCTAATTATGCAGATATCAGGGGTGGGATAAGACTAATGCATGATAAACAATAAATCCTCATCATAATATGGTACCGTTGTCTTAGCTTACCTTGCCGCCTATGCGAACCTGAGCCTGCAGTTTGGCAAGCTTCTCTTGGTTCATTGTCACCTCCTTCATCTGACAACAATATTATACATACAAGTCAGTATATTAACAACGAATACAATGATTATACATAAACCAAAACACATTGTTTCATGTTTGCGTAGCCTAACAGAAGTCAAAATAATATATTTTTTAATAACTGATTAGAACACGCCAGTATCTTCGGATAAATCATCTGGGCAGCTTATGACAGTTCATAAACATCAATGTTTTAAGTCTCTCGTGGTTAAACTAAACATTAAAGATTGCGCAGCTGTTGCACAACCTAAAATAGCTGCACATTTGCCGTTTGTCTACCGTATAGGCTACAGTTAGCCATCTTGATCTGTGATCATACTTCAACGACATGGATAATGACAAACGGGACCCTGCCATTTACTGCCGTTGCAAATCCAACAATATATTTAACATTAGACACCGTCAATTTGTATAGCGAATAAGGGCGTGGAACGACTGGCGAAGATAGTCAACTGCTAACCAGTTTGCAGGCAGGCTAGCAGAAACAGATAACACACCAGGCCTCTTCAAATAACACCAGGCCTCCACATATAAGAGTTACGGTAGCGTGAAAGCGTGTCCGCGACATTGGCTAAACTGGGGTAATATAATGCGATCAGAAATCGATGTTTTGTAACTCCACAATTCCAAAAGAAAAGAAGATAGGTTGAAAGTGCAATCACATCGTAACTAACCTGTGAGTGTGTAAACACGCGGGTTACACAGTCTATGGAAGCTCAAAGAAAGGAAGACATAGCGGAAGTGACATCATGAAATCGAGGGTGACGTGTTCGTCCAATCATCTTTGGCTGCGCTTGTTTCAATGCACTGACGGAGCCAATACGCGGAGTTATTTTTTCATGTGCTTTCTGGGAGTAGGTATTTTAACACCTCTCAAATGGCGGGCGCGTTGTATAAGAAACAAACATTATGAGCATTGTTGGCGAGCCTTTACGGAAGCAGAGCCATTAGAATCATGGCTGCCTCGTGTGAGCAAATAGGCAACGTGATACATGATTAAACTTTTGAAAACCATTGCCTGGTATTTAATCGTATTTCTGTAAGGCTTGCGTCGCAAAAAAACATTTTAAGGAGCTACTTTTTCAGAGGTGAGAATAATTTAGGATGCATATGAATGTGTTGAACACTTTGGACAGTCTCATGATCTCACTCGGTTGCATGCCAGGTCAGATTATGTGTTTTTTGTCTGTATTGTTTGACTGCGTTTTATGTGGAGTATTATATGCATATGCTTTGTGTATTGTCCTCCACTAATTAGTGCCACATTGGTTTATAATGATCGTTTCTCTTTCTCTTCGTTGATGTTTATTTCTGACAAAGTAACGCCAATAGAGATGGCCTCATTTAAGGCGACGAAAATCCAAGTATATCCCAATTTGGGAGAAAAGGTCACACAAGACACAGTATACTGGAAAAATTACAAGGTGAGAATACATAAGCCATTGTAACCTATGTTAAATTTGCATGTATTAATTCGTAGTTAACGTCGTTTCTTGATTGCTCATTTGACAGGTTCCAGTACAAATAAAAGAATTTGGAGCAATTACAAACATAGACTTTTCACCTGTGGCTCCCTACAATTATGCGGTGACAGCATTTACAAGGGTATGTTTTATCAATCTTATTAGTCATTTAAGGTAACATTTTTACATAATAGAGGCAAACTATATTACTATTGAGCAAGAATGTGATCGAGTACATTTTTCTTACGTATTTGGTTTAAACGTTGATCGGAATAGTTTTTTATTGTTTTTTATTTGTGATGCATGTTAGAAAATGAGACTAAATGTTAAAAATCGAAATCCTTGCCACACTCTCTGTAAAATACATTTGTATATGTTGTAAAACAGCCAGTGTAAACTTTATATTACCACTGCCCTCTTTATTTTTTTCAATACAAATACTCACCAGAGAGCAGCTATAGCTCTTCACTACAAGGCAATGGGTCTTAAGGTCATAGGACATCTAAATTTTTTTTTTTTAAAGAAAAAAATGATCTCCCTTCTTCCTGGCACTAACCAAACTCAAGCAATTACAATAACCTGTGTTCAGCCATGAACACAGGTTATTAATATATAAATCAAGGTTATGAGTATTGGAGGGGATGTGTTGTTTCCCTGTTGTTCTAACACTGGGCCATCTACAGATCCACATATATGGCCTGTTATCCCAAGAGCCAGTGAAGTCCTTCACGCGGTTTAAGGACACGGCGTACTGTGGGAAGTTCCGCTCAGATGGCCAGCTGCTGGTTGCTGGGTCCGCAGACACCACTGTACGGCTGTTTGATGCCGGCGGCAGGATCGCCCTCAGGATGTTCAAGGGACACTCAAAGTAGGTGTGCTGGCCTGGACAGATATTTGTCTCTCTCTGTCTCTCTCTCTGTCTGTTTGTCTGTCTCTCTCTGTCTCTCTCTCTCTCACACTCACACACTGAGTGATGATTTTATGAGTGATCCATCGACTGAATGTTATGATGATCTCAACTGTTCTGACAAGGTGTTCTCGTCAGTGGTTGGGTTAACTTGCGTACACGCAATGTTTACGTTTAACTGATGACTCCGCCCCCCCTTCTTTTCCTTCCCCGCTCCTCTCCAATGTATTCCCAGGGCGGTGCATGTAACAGATTTCACATCGGACCGCCACCATATCCTGACGGGGTCCGATGACTACACATGCCGGCTGTGGGACATCCCCAACTGTGCGGAACTGATTTCTTTTCAAGAACACACAGATTATGTTCGCTGTGGCACAACAAGCAGGCTCAACAGAGATCTCTTCATCACTGGTGAGATTGGAGCCAGTACAGTTCACCTCAGACAGTTACTGAAAGCAGTGGGTTTGTCACATCTAATTATAACTTTTAAAACAATAATTTGTTTTGGGCGATTCACTTAACTACACCAATATTGTGAAACAAACGGTGAAAGTACTAATTAATAGTTTGCAACTTTCACCTTCTTACAATCCACTGATGTACTGTATGGTGACTGAGGGTAAACATCCATAAATGTAACCACTAACCTTTTAATTATCTTAACCAGAGGGCAAACTAACCCATTCTCTTAATCACTCATGTTAACCAGAGGGTAATCTAACCCATTCACTTAATCAATCATGTTAAACAGTGGGTAATCTAACCCATACAGTTAATCACTCATTTTAACCAGAGGGTAATCTAACCCATTCACTTAATCACTCATGTTAAACAGTGGGTAATCTAACCCATACAGTTAATCACTCATTTTAACCAGAGGGTAATCTAACCCATTCACTTAATCGCTCATTTTAACCACAGTGTAATCTAACTCATAAATGTAACCACAATAAGTGGAAACGTCTCAGTGAGCGACAGACGTTATCACTTAGCCAATCAGAGGTCAAGGGGTCTCTTTAGTAGTATTCATAATCTCGCAGGTCATGGAGTTGGCGTTAATGCCGAATGTTTTTTAACATTTTAAATGTTTTGTTTATATAGCGCTTTTATCCAAAGTGCTTTACAGTATTTTGCCTCATTCACCCATTCACACACACATTCATTCACCGATGGTGATTGCTGCCATGCAATGTGCGACCATCCACCGGGGGCAGTTGGGGTAGGGGGTTTGGCATCTTGCTCAAGGATGCTTACAGTTAGGTCAACACCGGGGTTTGAACCCACGACATTCTGGCTGGGAGCCAAAAACCCAGACCACTCGACCACCCTGTCCCCAAACCTAATGTTTTTGTAAACTCTGCCCTTCTATGTCCTAGGCTCGTACGACCACATGGTGAAGGTGTTTGACACCAGACAGGACAAGAGTGCGATGACCATGGATCACGGCCAGCCGGTGGAAAGCATTCTCCTGTATCCCACCGAGGGACTTCTCATCTCGGCAGGTAGCTGGCGTTAAAACGGACTGTTGTTATTCTTGAGTCCCGTTCATATTTAACTTCCTCCTCTGTTGCCTGATTGCATTTTGTATAGAAACTATATTGTTTCTGTTAAACTGCATAGGAAAGACTCTAAACTTACACATTTATTCTTGTTTTTGTTTTTAACATAATATAATTAAGGGGGGGGGCATGGGATGCTTTTGGTGTTTGCCACTAGAATTGAATATTAAGACTATTCTTAAAATAATGTTAGAATAAAATAAAATGCATGCTTTCTCTTTCAGGGGGCCGTTATGTGAAAGTGTGGGATTTGCTGAAAGGAGGCCAGCCTCTGGTTTCACTGAAGAACCACCATAAAACTGTCACTTGTTTGTGTCTCAGCAGCAATGGACAGAGACTATTGTCAGGCTCTCTTGATAGGTAGGTGTGTGTGCACGCACGCACGCGTGCGTACGTGTGTGCGAGTGTGTGACCAAAAATAGTTTTTCTGGTCTCATCATCTAGTGGTTGTTTGCTCTTCAGGCATGTGAAGGTGTACAACACAACCAACTACAAAGTGGTCCACAGCCTGGACTATGCTGCTTCAGTCCTCAGTCTGGGCTTGGCTGTAAGTTGCCAGACTCCGTAGATCTCCATAGCATATAATTGTGACCTGTAGTGGGAAAAGAGGAAATTATTTCTCTATCATATACACACACACATACATACAGTATCTCACAAAAGTGAGTACACCCCTCACATATTTGCAAATATGTGAGCATATCTTTTCATGTGA
>JAODUH010033980.1:5000-21957 GCA_027564835.1 Typhlichthys subterraneus
ATCTCGTCTGCAACTTCTGGGTGAAAGTCTTTGGGGTCAAAATTTGTCAAACCTTACTGTCACACGCAACATCTCCAACACACTTTCACATTTAAATATACACAGACACACACATGCATGCATGTATACATACTGTACATCCATGAAACTATGATCCCATCCTTCTGCAGCCATCCATCCATTTCTCCATCTGAGTCATGGCGTGCCTCCTACACAGCAGCGCTGCAGTCAGTTATGCAGGAAGCACACAACGTCAGCGACGCAGGTCTGGAGGCCGGCCGGTCGTAGAGGTGACCTCCACTGCCTCCTCCACCGCCGGTTAAACAGAAGAAATCCCTTGTGTTCCTTTTGAAAGCTGCTGTGGCCACACCAGAGTCAGAATAGCTTTCCACTGGCGGGCACTGGGATATTATTGCGTGGTGCGGTCTGCACCACTTTTATTGTGTTTTCATTGAGCAACACCTGATGATTACATCTAGCGCACCGTGAAGAGATATTGTCATAAACACACACATACACACGACTTCCAAATACTACACACACACACACGCACACGCACACACACACACATATGCTCATGTATGATATCTGACGTGTGTTGCCACACCGAGGTCCAGCTCCCAATCCCCCGATCGATGGGAGAAAGGCCACCACTTCCATGGCTGATGATGATCTGCGTGCTATTTTAGGATCCCAGCACCGTCGGGGATGTGGGTGGGGGGGGCTGATGAAGCATGCTGATGTCACCAAGGTTGCTAAGCAACCACTCTGTTTTCCAGATGGCAGTCTGGTTGACTCACAGTGTGTGTGATTGATTGTGTGTGTGTACGCGTTTATAAAAGATCTAAAAGTTTAAATGTCTTTTCTCTACCATTTCTGCAACTGTTATCATCTCAGATATGAACAATGATGCTCACACTATGAGAATTGAAGGTAGTCAGCTATTGCAAGCTAAATACACGTTTTATCAAATTCAACAAGTATCTCCTCGCATCTCGCTATCTTACCGTTCTGTGCGTGTTGAAAGAAATGATCCGATACTTCTACACAGCCCTGGGTCTGTTAATAGCAACATAAACAAGCTAGGCTTTGCTTCACAATGTATTCGGACGTGTGAGGCACTGCCGCGGCGCACCGCAGAGCGATACTGTTTTGACTTTAATGACCCCGCCTTTAAAGCTGAAGATACAGGCTGTGACGACATAACGGCATGCTTTCTTCCCCTCCTCGCCTATGATAAACGTCACCGTCTATCTGTATAATTGTAATTGTAATGAGTGCCATCATATTCCTTCCAACCGTTTCCTCCTCCAACTAGTTTCTGTGTGGGGGAAGAGGGTGGGTTGGTGTGTTTCAGCTCACCTCACATATATAAGCAGGTGCAGAGACTGCAGCCTGCAGACACTGTGGCCGGGCTGCAGGCGCTAGTCTCTCATGACAGATCTGCGTTTACTTGTAAGCCCTGGACACACTGCAAGTGATTAACTAGTCTCCCATCGCTTTGTAGCTGAACCTTGGTTGCTTGGTTACAAAGAACAGATGGATGTGTTTAAGCTCTTTTTAAATGTGATCACTTCATATGTTTATGGTTATACTGTGTAACCTGTGCAAGTTCAAATACATGTTTAATATAATAAATCAATAAAATGTAATAAATCAATAAAATAGAAAATAATTTTTTTATGGAATGTTATTTTATGTGTGACTGACACATAATTCGGTCCTTTGGAACTCAAGGCACTCAATGAAGTATAATCAGCTTTTGCAATTTCTAATTGTAAGCTAATACATTTTATGTCAAATTCAATAAATGTCTCTTTGCATTTTGCTAGTTTACTGTTCTGTGTGATGAAAAAATAATAAGAACACAAACAAAGTGGTGAACACCGCTCACAACAAAGCGTAGTACTACCATAGTACTACGCTTTGTTTCACCGTGCATTTCAATGTGTGGGGCAAGCGTTCTCGAAAATGACTGACCCTGCCTTAATTTGCAGTGGGCTGCACTTTAAACCCACCCAGAAGGGTGACCCCTGCTCTATTGTGAGTTGTCAAGCTCACATGGCAGAACCTCCAGAGGTCTTCATGTTGAACCTACTGTAAAACCAAGCTTGTCATTTTCCTGCTTCCGCCTAACTCTGAGTCCTCTCTGAAACAGAGACGTCCAGCGATAACAGGCTGGTGGTCTCTGAACCAAAGACTTATAGTGATAACAGGCTGGTGGTCTCTGAACCGAAGATGTACAGTGATAACCTGCTGGTGGTCTCTGAACCAAAGAAAGATTTACAGCAATAACAGGCTGGTGGTCTCTGAACCGAAGACGTACAGTGATAACAGGCTGGTGGTCTCTGAACCCCGCCGGCTGCCACAGACGCTCTGCTGATTAGCAACCCGTGTCTTCTCTGCAGAACATCGCAGGTTCAGAGGCCAACCGCAGCTGTCAACTCCCCCATCTCCCTGCCTTTTGATTTGAGACCCCTCTCCCCCCGCCCCGCCCCTGCCTCCCAGCTCATGAAGCTTTTAAGTCTTTGAAGCCTTAAAGGTAAAGTCAGTCTGTCGAGAATGCTTGTTAAGTATGAACAAAAATCAAAACGAAAACACCGCTCCCTTCAATGCCCCCCTTCCTCCCCCACCACCAGCGCCCACATCTAGCATTACACGGTCCAAGTACTGTCAGTCTGGCTAGAGCCCAGCAATGCTGTCATAGTTCTGTAATGTAGGTTATTGTTAATACTGGCAACAACTCAAGCCACTTCCAGATAGTGTGACTATTCACAAAGGATTGTTGGATGGTTTCAAAGTGATGGTTACTCTGACGACCGAGGTGCCATAGCATGTGTACACTGTGCTTTGTACTTATGCTTAATGTGATAGTTGAATTCAGAATGCTTGCTAACTTCGAGCTCAAATCAAACAATATCCTTCCGTGTCACCGTCCCACACATCTAAACGCACTGGCCCTCATTAATCAATCTATCGTTAAAACCAGCGCAGATCCGAGCGCAGAATTAATCTTACGATAATGCTCATATGCGATTTATGAAACCAAACGAGCGTAAGAATGATCGCACGTTGATAAATGTGGCGGTGGAAAACAGGGTCATTTAAAAACCACGCCCTTAAATATGCTGGATTTAGAGGCCTTGCCCCTAGAGCAGGCCTGGGCAAAGTCAGTCCCGGGGGCCGGATGCGGCCCTTTGAGTTATAGATTGGCTTATATTTAACAACCCGATGCATTGGCATGCTTAAATGCCTGCCTGGTCTGAAAACAACTCAAAGGCAATTCTCCTAATAAATATAAGATGTTTAGATATTTTTTAAATTTTTTATTGCTTTGTTTTAATGATGCTTCTGCCTAAATTAGAGATGTGGTGCTTAGCCTTTAAAAAATGAGAACCTGGAAAGCGGACCCCTTTGGGGCTGTGCTGAGCAGGCTACGGCTGTTTTGGCAATCAAGATTGTCAGCGTCGGATCGGATCATTAAATAATAACACCCCGTTAACCTGCGCTATGCAGAACAGGACAAAATCATGTTGCTTTCTGTGGCATGTGTAACAGGTTATTATTTTATATTGGCTATAGGCTTAGTCCCGCAGACTACACTGGTTTTACTAAATTATATTACTATTAATATTTTGCTGTCATATATTTGAATGAATATCTACTCTTAAATGCCTGTCAGAAGAAGAATATGGTCTAAAAACAACTGACAGATAAATATCCAGCACCTTCACTATGCTGCACCGCAAGTAAGATGACTCAAATACATGAGGGCATATTGTAGTACTGCGGCTTTGTTGCATTGTTGTTGGCGGTGTTCTCCACTATGTGTTGCTATTTACAGAGCCAGGGCTGTGTAGACATATCGGATCAAGTTTTCAGTACGCACACATAAGGGTAAACTAGCGAAATGCGAGGAGATATTTGGTGAATTTGACAGTCTATTAGCTTGCAGTTAGCTTGTAACAGCTCACCATACCTTTTTATTGTGATATAATTGAACCAGAACATTCGGTCCAATATTGTGGCTATGTACACTATATGTAATGTTAAACTGAATTGTACCCCGCCCACACACAGTTTCTCTGATCTTCTCTTTCAGAGACGGGTTCATCCATCACCGCCACTTGTGTTGGCCTGGGGAACTCGCTGTCCCCCCCTGTAGGCCAGGCAGGCAGGCCTGTCCCAGGTTACAATGGTGAGGTCTAAACACCTTGTGCAATGTAAACTACGCACAAAAGTAAGGAGATGTGTGGGATGAGGTTGGGCTGTGACCAACACAACCATGTTGGCTGACCAACAAGTCGCAGGTCAGCCAACACAAGAAAATAACATTGAAGGGTCTAAACCAAATGGCCAGCTAGTCTTGTTATCCACCAACCTGCGTCCTGCTGGTTGAAGAATTGGTTGCCATCCCACAGCCGTGTGTGACCATGGTGACCAGCATGAGGAGGAGGAGCTAGGCTGTTGTGACGCTCCTGTTTGTTAAATTAAATAAATGTCTTGTTCCTTCAGACTTCAATCATCAAATCCACCAAACAAGAGTCAACAGCAAAGATAAGCTGTTTGGCATTGTCAGAGAAGATGTGGCAAATCTTTCCTGGGTGCACCCCACATACAGATCTCTGCTGCTCATCCCACACATGCATGTTCTTACAGATGTGGGCCCATTTAGAAGGGGAATAATCAGGCTTTCTAATGGTGTATGATTTATTGCCAATAAGCATTGTCAAACAAAGAAAGAATCTACCAAACGCAAATGTCCTTACTTCTGTCTGTTATGTTTAGCAACCTTTTCCATGTGTATACAATGTTATGTTGCCACCCTCCAAACACGGAGGTCAGCAGAGATGTTGACACCACCAGTGTCTTTACACCCATAGTGTACCACTTAGGTTAGTGTTTCTCAAAAGGAGTATGTGCACCCCTAGTGGTACATGAAGGTAATCAGGGGTGGACGGGGTGTGTGTGTGTGTGTGGGGGGGGGGGGGTGTGCATGTGACAGAAAATGGAAACCAAGGGAGTTGATCGCTTCACATTCAAGACCAATATATAATTGACAAGTGGCCAGAAGTCAAATTAGTTTGAGAACCACTGGATTAGACTGATCAAACCTACTTAAGCACCGATCACACCGAGACGTGTCGCTAAAGACGTGGCCGCTTCAAAAGCGTGTTGATAAACCCTCCAATCACACAGAAATGAGCTGCCTGGACCAACTGTCACATTGACGAACAGCGCGACTCAGCGCCTTGCGCTGAAAAGTTTAGGTTTTTAACATTTTTATGCGCGTCAAAACGCTGAAAGAATGCGAAGCGCGGCGCCATAAAAAAGCACGTGCCAGTCGCGCCATACCATAGGAAACAATGTTTGTGTAGCGACGCGTTTCTAGCGACGCGTCACAGTGTGATCGGGCCCTTAGTAGATGTTTACAGCCTTTGTCTCTGAATGGAAGCTGCAGGTGATGGCTGCCAAGAGCTGCTGATTTCAGAGCAAAGGCATTTTCACTGCAAAGCCAACTCTCCGCTGGGAGATTAAAAAATGACTTGAGTGATTATGACTCCAATCCTCTTCCCTTTGTGCCAGTCAGAGTTGTAGGTGACGACATGCGGCAGGTGAAGCCAAGG
Organism: Typhlichthys subterraneus; assembly: GCA_027564835.1. NCBI lineage: Eukaryota > Metazoa > Chordata > Actinopteri > Percopsiformes > Amblyopsidae > Typhlichthys > Typhlichthys subterraneus. The sequence continues at coordinate 10,628 of JAODUH010033980.1, forward strand.
ATTCTGGGTAATATCGTGGTGAGGTAAGGTCACTACCGCACACAGTCTCGTCATTGTTTTATCTCGGGGGGGTCACACATACGCACACACACACGCACACTTGCACACGCACACACTTGGGTAATTTAGTGGACACTTTTATTACACGGAGCAGCTGAAGGTCAGGCAACTTGCTCAAGCCATAACTTTAGGACTCAAACCTACAACTTTCTGTTGTGTGTTTCTTAACCTCTGATCTAATGAGCCTTTAAAACCCATGTGAACGGAAATATACACCATAATCAGGAACATGTCAGGTTATTTTAAATGTAATGAGTCTGGTTCTGATTGTCTTGTGGTATACAAAGCCCTACTGTTATGTGTGTGTGTAGGTCTTGGAGCCTTGGTGTTTCTCTTAGCCGAGACAGTTTACCTGCCTGTTCTGTCTGCCTGTACCATGTACTCGCTCCATGTAGCAGCTGCTGACAGCCAGACATGTTTCCAAGGAAACCACACTCCCAAATTCGGGGGATTAGGAGAGGTGGAGCTTGGCACTGAGTAGCGACAGCTGCAATATTCCCCACTTCCTCGACCCCTTCCCACCCGTTCCAGTAAATCTTCCCAGGAAGCTGCACGCTGTGTTTTGATAAAAACTAACTTGTGAAACTTCCCTGATTTCACGTTGGTTGACAATGTAAAGCTCAAGACTTCCACGGTTGGCAGCGGACGGCTAGCTCTGCCGGTGTCCTGCCAGACCCAGACGGAAGGCGTTTGTCAGTGGAAGAGTTAAAGTATGCAGGATTTCATGTCATTTCAGAGGCTCCAGGTGTGTGCTAACGTCACGAGGAGCACGACAGGCTCTGTGACAGAACAAAAGAGAAAAAGATGGCAGCTAACTTATGGTGAATTATTGTCAACTCTGTTTGTATTGTCAGCATTCAAGGCTGAAATGGCATTGGAGGATGTTTGTAGTTGTGGGACAGTGCTACAGCTCTGAATGGCCTAGAGTTGAACCTCCCACTGCACAAGACACTGTCAGCGTGCATCTTCATCATGTCAGTGTAGCTACACACATAATCTAGATCAGGGCTGCACAGCCGATTAGAAACAGGTCTACCTGCATTAGGAAAAACTTCTAGCACAGCCGGGGGCCCAACCTTGGACCCGGGGGACCCCTGCACCGCTGATTTAGATAGAACACAAAGGCGGAGTCAGAGATTTTGAGATCTACTTTTTGTCAAATTTTTCCACTATCTGCTCAGTCTGCGACGTATTCCTTCTGTGTACGCGCAGAAAAAAAACATATGCTGCTACTGCACAGCCCCTCTGCAAATAGGAACACAAAGTGGTGCAGACCGCACCACACAACACTATCACAGCCTTTGCAACGAGCATCCAATATGGTGGGGCGGAGCTTCTGAGGGAGCAGCCAATGGCGTTGAAGGGCAATGTCTTTGTTTTAATGGAGTATCACAATTATAATGTGAATAATCTTTCTCCTGCATCCCTGACCAAGGTGTGTGTGTGTGTTTATTGTACCTTCCATCTCCTCAGACTACCCCTGCCACCGGGGGCAGCGTTGTCACTATGGCAGAACAAGGAGCTGTTTAGAGAACTCTACTTCTCCAAGTTTCCAGTAGGCTGACATTATTCTCTAAAACGTGTGTGTGCGTATAATATATGTAAGTTATAACAAGTAAATTGATGCTACTAAAAGTCATATTGTTCATCAATTAGTTGATGTCTACTGGATACTTGATGCAAGATTGCCCTCTAGTGGTGGGTTGTGTCAATTATTATATATAGAACTAGCCTCTAGCTACTGTACACACACAAAAGTACTAAAAAATAATGACATAAATAATAAATAACATTTAAAAATGTTCTTTATTAAACCATTTTGTTGTGATTAGGGATGGGACGTTATATTATCTTTTATCACGATAAAAATACTGACGATAATCGTATCGTGGTGAATGTCCATTATCGTGATAATCGTAAATATACATATTTAGTGACTTGACAAAAGCTTGTATTGATGTAAGCTAGTATTGATAAATACTAACCTATTTATTTATTAGATTGCATCTTTCCAGTCAGTCACCAATCTGGCTTGGCTTGCCCATTGTGTCCCCCACATAAAAAAGATGAATGTCGTGTTGAAATACTGGTTTCAGAACTAAATGAATCACACAAATAATATAAGAATGTGTGTCATGATCCAATAGAAATGTTTGTTTCTTAGTAAATTGTAAGATAAGTGATTCCAGTATGTTTTAGTGCCATTTTAAAATAATTGTGATAATATTGTTTATCGCGATTATTTTGACCATGATAATCGTGATATCAATTTTTCATATCGTCTCATGCCTAGTTGTGATAATGTAGTTTACATTGGATTGCCCCTCGCCTCTAGGGATACTACGACACCATGGACGCAGGCTTCATGGACGAGGACGGCTTCCTGTACATCATGTCGCGCTCTGATGATGTCATCAACGTGGCGGGCCACAGGCTGTCGGCCGGCGCGTTGGAGGAGGTAGGATGTATTTTCAGCCTGTTTGTGGTGGTGGTTTGGTTGCTCAGTCTGCGACCTGCGACCTTCTGTGTCCACCTATGTGTGTGTGTGTGCGCTCCAGTCTGTGCTGCAGCACCCCAGTGTGGTGGACTGTGCCGTAGTGGGCCTGGAAGACTCCCTGAAAGGGCACGCACCCCTAGCCCTGTGTGTCCTCGGCAGCGGTGAGACACATGCACACACACGTGAACACACGTGCACCATGCTCACACCCACATGCACACACGTGCACCATGCTCACACCCACACACGCATGCACACACGCACTCATGCACAAAATAAGACATCGAAATATAAATGGTGCAATGAGCTAATCAGTGTGTGTGTGTTATGTGCGTGCGTCTGTCAGATGTGACTGACAGCCCAGAGCACATCGCCCCGGAGATTGTGAAGCTGGTGAGAGAGACAGTCGGCCCGGTCGCAGCCTTCAGGAAGGTGGTGTTCGTCACTGCGCTTCCCAAGACGCGCTCCGGGAAGATCCCCCGCTCCTCTCTAGCCAACCTGGTCAACGGGAAACCGTACAAGGTAGAAGGGTCTACACCCTGCTGTGTGCTTTAATATGACGGAGTTGAACTAAAACAAGGTTGCTTTATCGTCAGTGGTACCGTTCATACAGAATTACAGGTCAACGGAAGATTTACACATAACTGTTTTTGCCAATATGGAAAGCTGTGCAAAACTGAAAAAATAAATAAAAAAACAACAAATCAACTAATGTCTCCACAGATCACAGCAACTATTGAAGACCCAGAAGTGTTTACAGAAATTGAGAGACAGGTCCAGAAATCCATAAGACCAACTGGACAGTGACCCCTGCTGGATAAAAATAAATGAATTTGTAGCCAGGGTTTTTAGCAATGGTTCTGCCCACTAAACACAATCTTGTTGACTAATCAATTCATTAAACTAATTGTTGATTTATCTAACATAAGTTTCATACACAATGTATGGGAGCCTTTTTAAATAGACATAAACTAACACCTAACCCACTGATTACTCAGTAGTAAGGGAAATAAAAACTCAGATTTATGAATGACAAAATAATGAATGACCAAATATATTTGCCTTAGTTTTTTCAGACCCACCACTAAAAAAAAAACAAACCAAGAAATGACCTTGAATTACAAAAATACAACTACTAGCAGCTCTACAGCAAGTAGCTTAGTGTCCTTAAGCAAACATGACAGGAAAATACCACAGTATTGAGTTTCAAATTAATATATTATATTCCATCAATATGCAAATGAGCGGATGACATCATCTGGTGACTTCTAGCGACGTTTGGAGCTAGTGCTAGCTACTTTCACTGGGAAAGAGTTGGCAACACTGAGTGGAGCCCATGCCTCGAAGGGTCAGGGATGTTTTGGCGGCAAAAGGGGGTACCTACACATTATTTGACAGGTGGACATGTTATGGCTGATCGGTGTATATATCGTAATCGCATGTCTTTATGTCTTTATATTTGCCTATATTCAATGTAGTGTCTTAAAAGGTGTCCAGAAATAAAATTGTATTCTTCATATTATTAATTACCGTGATTGTGCATTATTTTGAACCAGTGATCTGCTTCATAAAAAATGTATGCATTTATTTCAATATCTGGCCATTTTCTCTTTCAATAAATTGAAGTCTAAAATAGAAACTCACTTTTTTCAAATTTGAAGTAGCTGGTGATCAATGTCCTATAACAGTGTTTAACATCACAATTACCCTAATGGAGATACTCCTATAATGATCTAATTTCAAATGAAAACAGAACCTTAAATCAATACTATCACTAATATAAGTAAAATACTACTCTGGCAAACATGGATCAACTCAGGTTTTATAAATCAAATGACGCATATAATCAGCTCTGGGCCGCTTCAGGAGCTAAGCGGCCTCTTGGTGAAGGAGTCTCCTAAGCAGTCCCTCCATCCTGCGCGGCTGGTCCAGCACCTCGACAGCCTCAGTTTAAAGGGGGAAAAAGCTATCAAAATATTAATGTGAAATTCAAAAGCTAATCAGCGTGTGTGTGTCAGATGTGACAGACAGCCCAGAGCACATCGGATTGTGAAGCTGGTGAGAGAAGCATAAATGAGTATAAATAAATTAAAGCCAAGGTTGCTTAAATGTCACTGGTAACGTTCGTACAGTATTACAGGTCAACAGGGAAGTTTTTAACTAACATTTCTTTTCCCAATGTGGAAGTCTGCATAAAACCAAAAAGAATACAAAATCTGACTCCATAGAACACGGAAACTATTAAAGATCAAGAAGTGTTCACAGAAATTGAGAGACAGGTCCAGAAATCCTTAAGAACAGCTGGACAATGTTAAATATTTACATAAACTAACACCAACCTCACTGATTGGTTTGGGAAATTAAAGCTCAGCTTTATAAATTACAAAATAATGAATGACCAAAAAATGTTACTTACTTTTTTGTTTTATTGACAATGAAAACATCTTCTGTTCACCACTTTTGACCAAAGTACAATTATTAATAAATAAATAAAAAAATGGACACACAATAAAATTAAGATTCATTGTTCATACAAACCGTAGGTGTCCCACATATTGCCTGTCGGGAATAGGCAAAAGACACCTGGGTCTGCACGGTAGCTACCTAGCTAGCTAGCTTAGCCCTGGAAACTTGTAGACGGACAAGAGCTCAAAGAAAGCAACAGTCTTTTGTCCTTGAGACTTTTTTTAAAATATGTTCATATACACTCTGCACACACGAGCAGAAACAATCCTTCGGTTTATTCCGGTGCTTCTGAGGAAGAGTCCATGGTGAGATTGAGCTCAAGGCGTAGCTCTGCGTGTGTGTCGACAATATGTGCCATCAAATAACATATTTGACCAGTAATGTCCCGTTGCTGCTGAGAGCATTGTCTTGTTAACCGCTCAGACCGTGGCTGTCTAAGTGCTTGTTGTGTGCCCAGGTTAGCCTGGGGTATCTTGTATGAATATAAGTGGGTGGGTGTGGTTATTGGCGTTTGCCTGGGCTAAGTGCCGCTCCGTAGGCCACTATGGCAGCACCTTGCAGCCAGACGTGTGCTCCATCCCGAGTTGTGCAGTCGTAACCACGGTGACGAAATAATACTTTAAATCTATAGTGTTCAAGGTGGCTGGGGAATGTCATGGAAACAGTTCAGAGCAGCATGTTTGAATCTACGGACCACTAAATGAAGAGAAGGGGATAAATACTTTTCACAAACTCTGAATATCTTTTTATACATAGATATATCTATATATACTTTTATATGTATTAAAAAAACATTTATATTCATTTACAGATAACCTACACAGTACATTATGAGTCCACATGTTTATCATAAAAGGTAGAAAATGTAGCACCATAGGCTGGTGCCCCGATGTGGCGGAGAGTGTGGGGCTTGGCTTGTAGCTACTGTCAGGACGTGATTGGCTTGTAGTAACTGTCAGGACATGTGATTGGCGGTTCCTGTGACTACACCCCTGTAGGGAAAGGCGGGACTTCTTGGCAGTGCGTGTCATCTGGAGGTTTGTCCAATCAGCAGCTCGGTCAGGACCGCGCCTGAAACAGAGTGCAGTTGTTGGGCGACGCTACACAATCGTAGGTGTCAATCATCTTCCTAGAGCAAGGCACTGGCTTTCAGTCACCCTGCATTCACACGGTTGACAACGCTAGTCGCTTACTGGCGTTCCTGCCTTGTGACTTGACGGATGGATCATTTGTGCGATTACTTGATTACTTGACGGACGGATCATTTGTGTGCGATTACTTGACGGATCGTTTGTGCGGTTACTTGACAGATGGCTCTTTTGTGCGATTTCTTGACGATTACTTGACGGACGGATCATTTGTGCAATTACTTGACTATTACTTGACGGATGGATCGTTTGTGCGATTACTTGACGAATGGATCGTTTGTGCGATTACTTGCCGGATCGTTTGTGCGGTTACTTGACGGATGTATTGTTTGTGCGGTTACTTGATGGATGGGTCGTTTGTGTGGTTACTTGACGATTGCTTGACGAACGGATCATTTGTGCGATTACTTGACTATTACTTGACGGATGGATCGTTTGTGCGGTGACTTGACGGATGGATCGTTTGTGCGTGTACTTAATGGATGGATCATTTGTTTCTGCAACACGTGTCGCACTGCCATTGGTAGACGCCGTGTCATCGCTCAGCGCTAGCATAAAATAGGCTTCTAGTCTATTAGAGCCCCGCATAGTTTGCTTTGTATCGGCTACTTATTACGCTTGTTGTCCGTGTGAACGCAGGGTCATATTACAGGATTAGCACAATAGGACAAATGGCAACTATGATTAGATGATAAGAGAATCATAAGAGGTTCTCTAGAAGAAATAGTGTGTGTGTGTGACATACAGCGCAGGCATCCATTTGACGACCCTCAGCAAGAGTAGGTCCTCACTGTGGAACTATCCAAACGCTGAACTGCAGGGGGCGACAAAGAGCCGTCAGATGTGGTATCCAAGAGTCGCTATAAAACACAGTAAAGCTTAAAGAGGAAAACACTTATTTAAACCCTAGACAGTCATTCTGTTAGAAAATAAATAAATGCGCCCATTTAAATAATTAAACAAATATCGGGTTGGAACCAAAACCTGCTTTCTTATCCACAGTTAACTTGTCTACTACTGTGTTTACAAATCAGATCACTGTCTCCACTGGTAGTATGTGCTCTCTCCAGTTTGCAGAAATTAATTACCGTACTGTGTTCGTTTTATATTTAGTAATTTAGCATGTGCATTTACTTATAAGTACATTAGTCGATAACAGCTGAAATTGCTATATCATGTATAATGGCTATACGCCAGTTTACACAACTAAGGTCGCTACAGCTCTGTAAAAACTTAAGACCACTGCACATTTAAAAAATAAAATATATATAGTGTAAATAATATGCACAACATAACTATAAAAATGCATTACATGCAAATAGAAATGTATACATTGTAAAACCAGAGCTGCGGTGGTCTGATCATTTTTACAGAGCAGTATTCTAATTTTTACAACATGCATATATGAGTGGTTGGCCGTCAGACCAGCAAGGCCTTCTCTGCTGGCCTAAACACAAGCAGTACCACTGATTTGATTTTGCCATTTTATACATGAATATGTATAAAATGATTCCCAATAGTTTATTCTTTTAATTTAATGTATTGTCTCTTTGTTGCACTGCTTTCAGTAGTGTTTGTCAGAGCTTTTATCCAATCATATTTCATCCATCATGTGTTGACATGAAATAAATCTACCTTGAGGCCTTCAGAATAGAATTATCAGTGTGGGCGTCTGTGCCTTCAGCTAAATGGCAATGAAAATGCTGCTTTTCACCAATCAGATTACGAGATGGCCACACTGAAGCCATCTAGCTGGCGTATGATAACAATGGCCTGTTCACGTCCTTTGATTGGATGGTCAGAGAGCGTACAAACTTTGAAAATGACATGTCGAAGAAGCATTTATTTTATTTTAACCTACAATGACTGACCGAGGTTAAGGTAAGGTAAAGGTGCTTTTATTGTCACATACATGTAGCGAAATTTGTTCTCTGCTTTTAACCCATCCCTCAAGGGAGCAGTGGGCAGCCGCTGTGCAGCGCCCAGGGATCAACTCCTGATTGGAGCCAGTGTCTCTGGTCAACGGCACTGGCTGGAGGCTGAACCTAACATGTTTTTGATAGGGTTTGATAGATTTTTGCGCCACTATCAATCCAGTACCGGTAGCTACGAGCTCTTGGCTCGTAGCTCAAAGCCGTCGAGACACACTGCAAATTGTATCGCTGGGAATGTGCGTATTCTTTGCAACTGGTCGATCGGTGTTTGGAGACACGGGGTTTGCAAACTTGAGTTGTCTAACCCAGGCAACAGCGAGACACGAAAGCAAGGATGTACGCAATGGTGCTTTTGAAAACTTTTAGGGAAACAAGTGGATCTACAAGCTCAATGAAGTACCATACACCAGGAAACGTAACTCTATAATAAAAAGATGAAGAAAAATTTGGTATTATTGGAAAGACCGATGTGACATTTCATTCTTGCTACATAAGATGCCTGTCTGTAATGCAGCGCCAAGTTAAACTGCGTTTATATATAAAATGAATAACAGTATCTGTAACCGTGGCATCATAATAATGGTATTAAGGCGTGGGTTTATTCATGTTCACCACTGAAGGCCTAGGTGTAAAATGCACGGCCCTCCACTGGCATATATGCAATGCGCTTTAAAAGCCTACAACAACAAAACATGAGTAAACGGAGGATACATACTATCAGTAGAGATGGAGATCGGTCTGGCAGATGCGGTAGAAAGCTATGAAAACATCAACAGAAGATCAAATACACAACAATTGTCTATTTACTTAAAAAAGCACTTTCTTTCTCTCACTGGGTTTTCTTGCAACAAACCCAGTAAGCCGTTAGCTCACACGCTCAAAGAGGGTTCTGATGTTGGAAGCACAGATTAATACACAGTAAACGGAAGGCAGTAAGCTTTACTGGGAGAGCTCTGGTCATAATGTGCACATATGGCTGGTCTCTACTGTTGATGCACGAGTATGGATGCCTCCCGCTAACATTGACTGATAACGTGGAGGTCAGTTTGTGGAGTTATTATAAAATTATAAATTTGGGGTAAATGAAATGTATGAAAATGACAGCCAGCCAAGTTTGACCAAGGTCCTCCCTCTAACAGCGAGACCGACGAGGAGAGGCGAACTGTTGTTGAAACACCTACGTTGACCTATGCAAACCGCCTGACACAAGCAAACCCACTTAGCTCCCACAGCAGGAGCTAGAACTGGCAAGCCCTAGAACCCATCCCTGGACCCCCATCCCTAGCCCCCCGCCCTAGAACCCATCCCTAGACCCTACCCTGGAACCCATCCCTGGACCCCTATTCCTAGCACCCTGCCCTAGAACCCATTTCTAGACCCCCATCCCTAAACCCTACCCTGGAACCCATCCCTGGACCCCCTAGACCACCGCCCCTGACCCCATCCCTAGACCCCCGCCCTGGACCCCCACCCCTGGACCCCCACCCCTGGACCCCATCCCTAGACCCCATCCCTAGACCCCCACCCTGGACTGCCTAAAGCTCATGCCTAGAGCACTGCCTGGTAGAAGTAGTACAGTTTATACATTTACTTTGATGTATTCTGCTACTAGCCTATATTAAAGTAACTTCTATATTATGGATATTATGCTTCTACCACCTCTGGGGATAGCGGGGATCGTGAGCCTCTGGCACTGTTATTTTGGGGGTCGTGATCTGAACCATTTGGGAGCTCTAGCCTCCATGCCTAGACCCCAACACGCCGAGCCACCGCTGCCACACAGCTCAGTCTCCCCAGGCCAGGGATGTCATTGTGTGTGGGGAAGATTGTTGTGTAAAACTGCCCCGGTTTGGAAATGACAGGAACTTCCTGTCGATTCCCAGCCAAATGGTCCTGGGACATGAACCCCTACTGTACCTGCTGATAAATACAGTACTTACTGTAAAACTACCTGATATATACAGTACTTACTGTAACCCTACCTGCTGATATATACAGTACTTACTGTAAAACTACCTGATATATACAGTACTTACTGTAACCCTACCTGCTGCTATATACAGTACTTCCTGTAACCCTACCTGCTATTAAATACAGTACCTGCTATAGTCTGTCAGTAGATGGCGCCACAGAGCTCCACAAATTACAGCAACAGCACCATGAAGATGCGATAATGGGCGTCTGTGAGTGGTGGCGGTGAGGAGGGATTCGGGTGGTGTTTACCTTCGGGGGGCAGCCTCCGGGAGTGAGCGGATGTTGTGAGGCGAAACCCGGCCGGGAGAGTCTCGGCCGAGCCAGGCATCATGCTGATCCCGTGGACGTCCCGCGGGGGAAACTGCCTCCTCCACGACGGCCCCCGGAAGTCTTTGTCATCACACTGACCAGACAGACAGACAGACAGACAGACAGACAGACAGACAGACAGACAGATAAGTATGCAAAACTTCATATTGCTGATAATTTTGTCTTCTTATTATGTTGATTTGTATATCTGACATATAACCCTAACACTTGTCTGTATGGACAACTGGGTAAGATGCAGATGAATTGCCCTTTATGGGATCAATAAAGTAATCTGAATCTTAAAGCAGGGGTGTGATTGACAGGTCTCACCTCATCCAGCCTTCTCTCGGTGCCCAAGGCCAGCAGGTTATTGTATTCCCTCTCCAGAATCTGACGTGCCTGGAGACACACGGAGAGAACCACGCTCACAGCACAACTATAAGAAGAAACTATCTTTCTACTGGGAGTAAAAAAGTAAATGAATGTATTTGTGTGTATGTTTTACTACTGTTTGTTTGTTACAATAGTTTTATCTGAAACATTGATGATATTAGGTTTATTTCTTTAATAATTTCCTTTCATTCTTAACCCACTGGTACGTTTAATTATGTTTGAGAACGCTTGCTAACTTCAAGCTAAAATCAAAACAATATCACTCCACGGCGCCGTCTCACACATTGAACTGTGAAGCAAAGCGTAGCACCTTTGTTGTTGTAAGCAGTGTCGCAACTTTATGTTCCTATTTAAGGAGCCAGGGGCAAAAATGATCGGTAAGCTAACGAAATGCATGGAGATATTTGTTGAATTTGACAAAAAGTGTATTATCTTACAATTAGCTTGAAATAGCTATACCTTTAAATCAGGATTCCCCAATCCTGGTCCTAGAGGGCCGCAGCCCTGCATGTGTTAGATGTCTCCCTGCTCCAACACAGCTGATTCAAA
>JAODUH010033990.1:3857-18149 GCA_027564835.1 Typhlichthys subterraneus
TTTTTTTTTGTTCTTGTAATCTCTTCACTATAAAGCACCTTGACCTGTAATTATTGTATGAAAGGTTCTCTACAAATCAAGTTTTTTATTATTATCATCATCATCATCATTATTATTAGTGTCTGTATGCCACTGGCTCTATGCTACCTCTCAAACTCCGTCCTCAACAGTCGCTCTCGTTCCAGAATGGCGACGTGAAGGCGGCCCCACTCCTTCTCCACATCGAGGGGGTGGTACCCAGGTGGCACTTTGACATGCCCTGCCTGCACCGCACCCTGCCATGGGCGATAAAACAAGACACTGGACTACAGCAATTACAAGCAATCTTCCCAATCTCAATGGATCTCACAGATCAGGTTGTGCTTTCCATGGTGTTAACAGAATTTGATTTCTTTATTTTAAATGAAACCTCTCTAAAGGATTCTGTTGCCAGATCTCGAACAAAGGTTTCTCCTGATTTATTGGTCTTAAAAATGCCATTTTAGCGTTAGAATGTAATAAAGATATGTGGCATGTGAAAAATGGGGTCAATATTTACTTTGGTTACTATGGGGTGAAAGAGTCATAATTCATTTAGTTCATATTCACTTTCCCTATTGGAATAAATAGACAGACCTGCCGCTGGTCTCCATAAAGGGGCGGGGCAGTGGTGAAACCCACGTGACAGATACAGGAAGCTACATAGCATACCATCTCTAGGTTATAGTCTTTATTAAGATAACAAGCTAACATATGTACACTGTGTAAACCAAGGATACTGTGAGTGCGTGCCAGTGCCTACACAGGTCTACATTTGACATTCACAAGGTCACAGAGCACATTCAGGGGCCACTGACCTCAAAGGATTTATAGATGTACTTGGAGCGGTTCTTGTCAGCCTCCTTGGCGGGCAGCTCTGTCTCCTTAAATTTTAGAAACTGACGCCACAGAACCTGCGGATGAAATGTGAAATGTATTAGCTTTCATCTTTACTGTCCATTAATTTATAACATGATTGATATATAAATTATATAATGAATTAATCAATTAAATACATAATTATACTGGTAAATATAAAAATAATAGAAATATATGTGACATACCAATTTAATCCATATAGCTGACTTTTGCAATACATGCCATCTTGCATCCACTCACCTCAATCTCTTCATAGCTAGTGGGGAACTTCTTCTCCTCAAAGACCATGATGTGATGTCTGATCCACTGAAACAGCAATGTCACCAGCTCATAGTATTCCTGCCAATGTAGCTCCAGCTCCTGATGGACAAGTGTAGACAAGATTATAGAGACCTATTTTAACTATCTAAGCGCACGGTCTAAATTTAGGGCATGTCCAAATCAATGGTTGCTATTTAACAGCAGAAAAACGGTCAGTGCACCACTCGGCGCATGGTTTAAATGGGTTGGACTTACTCTCCATATTCATCGGTGTGTTTTGGGCGTAACAAACGATAAACCAATCCAAGTGTCATCTCCCATTACCTTTAAAAATCCAGATGCCCTTGCATCATAGTCGGATTGATATTACACCAGCGGGTTTGTGAAAGCGCTGGAGCAAACCATCTCGGCAATAGCGAGATCCCTAAATTAAGGCTACCTACTAATAGTTCACATTGTACTCTATTTTTAATCCTTTGAAAATATGTGCGCTACTGCACGTCCCTGTATGTGTAACAAGCAGAGTGTACACATGTCCACCAGCCATAGGCGATACTATATTAATTATAATATATATATATATATATATATCACTTTCCGCTGCCTCTATAACAATGCGCAAGCAATGCGCTAGATCACACCTCATATTTATACCAACATACCCACCGGCGCAAGTGCATATGCTATTTAGACAACGTGGGCTCGATGGGAAAATACAGACATTGCACAGGGTGTGAGACAGGGCCCACAAGCTTCCTAATTCATCATTAATGGGTAATACTTCATTGCCTTTCCGCAGTGTTTATTAACAGGGTTCCTACATGTTTTTCATTTATAAATTCCATACTTTTCCAGATTAACATTTCCAAACTAAGTGGTATATCTAACAACTCAATTAATATCAAGTGATGTATACACAATTAAAATATATTGCCACACTTTAGTTTACTGAAATTTAAAAAAAAAATTCAAATCCATGATGGTTCGGTTCAGACCTGTTCAGAACTGTTCGTTTCATACCTTGTTTTCTTGGGACATTTTTATCATGGATTTTATTTTAATGGCTCTGTATGACCTTCTGCCATAAGTCAAACTAAGTGCACCAGCAGTGTGGCTCTGTGTGCCACACACACACACACACACACACACACAAGCGCACACACACACACACACACACACACACACACACACACACACGCTAAACATGGCACCAGCCGGCTATGTACATTGGAGCTCAGATTACATACACACACAAGGGTGTAGGCTTTGTTTGATGATTGGACGGGACATTAAGTGGGGGGTCTGGGTGACATTTTTAAGTGTCAAACATTTAATTTCCTGCATTCTGGTGAATGTTAATGCAAGAATTTGTGCCATTATTGCATTAAAACACTATATTGCCAAATTAATTGTTACACGCCTTCCAGTCATTGAATTCAGGTGTTGCAATCACTTGCATGGCCACAGGTGTATAAAATCAGGCACCTAGGCATGCAGACTGCTTCTACAAACATTTATGAAAGAATGGGTCACTCTCAGGAACTCACTGAATTCAAGCATGGTACTGTGATAGGTTGCTACCTGTGCAATAAGTGCATTGTGAAATTTCCTCACTACTATATATTCCACAGTCAACTGCTAGTGGTATTATAACAAAGTGGAAGCGATTTGGAACAACATGAACTCACAGCAACATAAAATCACAGAGCGGGGTCAGCGCATGCTGAGGTGCACAGTGCACAGATGTCGCCAACTTTCTGCAGAGTAAATGGCTAAAGACCTACAAACGTTGTGTGGCTTCCGGATTAGCACAAGAACAGTGGGTAGACAGCTTTGTGGAATGGGTTTCCATGGCCGAGCAGTTGCATCCAAGCCTTACATCACCTTGTGCAATGCAAAGCGTTGGATGCAGTGGTGTAAAGCACGCTGCCACTGGACAATAGAGCAGTGGAGACGTGTTCTCTGGGGTGACGAATCATGCTTCTCTGTCTGGCAATCCAATGGACTCTGGAAGTCTGGGTTTGGCGGTTGCCAGGAGAACAGTCTTGCCTGACTGCATTGTGCCAAGTGAAACATTTGGTGGAGGGGTGATTATGGTGTGGGGTTGTTTTTCAGGTGTTGGGCTTGGCCCCTTAGTTCCAGTTAAAGGAACTGTTATTGCATCAGCATACCAAGACATTTTGGACAATTTCATGATCCCAACTTTGAGGAAACAGTTTGGGGATGGCCCCTTCCTGTTCCAACATGACTGCACAGTAGTGCACAAAGCAAGGTCCATAAAGACATGGATGAGCGAGTTTGGTGTGGAGGAACGTGACTGACCTGCACAGAGTCCTGACCTCAATCCAATAGAACACCTTTGGGATGAATTAGAGCGGAGATTGCGAGCCAGGCCTTCTTATTCAACATCTGTACCTGACCTCACAAATGCACTTCTAGAATAATGGTCAAACATTCCCATGAACATACTTCTAAAACTTGTGGACAGCCTTCCCTGAAGATTTGAAGCTGCTATAGCTGCAAAGGGTGGGCCAACTCCATATTAAACAATACGGATTAAGAATGGGATATCGTTAACCTTCATATGCATGTAAAGGCATTTGTCCCAAAACTTTTGGCAATATATTGTATGTTGTAAATGTATGGGGGGAAAAAGAATATTCAGGAATAGGTGACAATTCAAAATACTATATAGTGTACTATCTGATGTGTCTTTTTTATAGAGTATATCATGTATCTTTATTGTACTTGATATATTGTATAATAAAGATACATTAAATAATAATAAAAAAAAAAAAAAAAACATATTTTCTAATTTATTATCCCTGCTTAGTAATTACACATATGTTTTGGAAGTAAACTTAAATATGCATGTGGCAACTATTCATGTAAATTGTAAATTTATTCATTTAAATTAATTTATTAAACCCTGGACTTTAATGGAAACGTAATGATGCTGGTATTACCATTCCCTTTACTGTAGCGCCAATGTGGGTATAACATTGTCTGGAAGTGCCTTTGGAAACCCAGAATAGTTTTCCACCGTATGATGGTAAGAGAGTGCTTACATTGGCCTTGACGCTGTCCTGAATATCTGGCACCCTTGGAATGACGTCATACATGGAGGAGACGTATGTGATGATTGATTTTTCATCTGGATGTGGAACATCCACATCTATGCCAAGGAGAGAAATAACTAATGTAGTTATTGTGCAGAGGAACGATCAGAGAAACTGTTCAGGCCTTGGCCTCTAGCATGTCTTAGTAAAGAGTCTGCTCTCAAAGCTGCGTGCTGAGTTAATTCTCACTCTCTGACACCTCATAGATGCTCTAGCAATGGACGCAATACCCATTGGGTTTTAGAGTGTCTTGCTAAAGTCTCTGCTCTCTAATCCGTGGGAGCAAGGTTCGCATCCCGGGTGGGACAGACTCCCCCTAAAACTCATCCGGGTCACAGCTCCATTGTAGCATTGTGTTCTGTGTTGTGTACGTAGACCAACACTGTCAAACAGATAGTCTGCTATAACATTGACAGTCAGCGATGCATGGCTTAGTGTATGGACACACGCTGCTGTGAATGTCAGACTGTATCTTTATCTAAGTTGGTCTACCTTCAGTAACTGCACAATGCAGAACAAAACGTTCATTTGTGTCTGGCATCTTCTCTACTCCTCCCTATACAGCTATCAGCCTCACACTGGACTCTACCTCTCCCCAATGTGAGCTGGGTATAAATGTGTTTTTCTAACTCACACTCCAACAGCAACTAGCTTGCACTCCCCGGCTGCACCAATCACAGCGCAGCATCTTATGTGTGTCGCCCTCACCTTCTGGGTCCAGCAGCCTGGTCACGCCCAGGTCCCTCTCTGCCACAGTGAAGGCCTGCTCCAGGTTCTCCTGGTTGGTCTGCCGGTACACCTTGGCCATATCAATCAGGGTTGGCCTGCAGACCGTACACAATGTGGTACTGTAAGGTATGTGCTCATTACTTTGCTTGTCAATCACCTGCACAATGATCACAGAAATAAAGCAGGGGTTTAAAATGCCAGCCATCACTTTTAATCATGCCTCATCTTCCAATAACCCATCTTGCCAGAGACAATGTGATCACTGCGTACACATACAGGTATAGATGTATCTAACCAATAGCAGATAGGGCTGGCAAAAACAAGGGTTACATTTTCCTCAATGATATTATGCACCAGGCTTTCTCCAGCACACTGTCAAGACAGCATTCATGTCAAAAACATGCATATATACGACCAGTGCATCTCCTTTAACTTGTTGCATCGGCTTTTATGAAACGGATTAAACATATCATGCATACAATTCAATTATTTTAACACCATGAAATAGAGATTCATACATTATACATTACACAAGTGAATCGTTGCTTTCTGTTTTTAGAAACAGAAAGTGTACACTAAACGTACACTTTCCGCACATAATATTCCCTTTTGCCTCTTGGTAGTCCCCTCTACTACAGTAGGTCTGTCTACAGGAAAATGTATCCCTGCTCAAGTACATGAAATGGGGTTCAGACCACGGCCCGCGTTCCACGCTCTGAGATCCCAGGCTGGAAGCGACCCAATTGCTTTGTAAATCTCTGCCCGAATCGAAGGACTGTTTTGCAGGCCCGTCCTGGCAGAGCGTGACTATGCGGTCCTCCAGGTCACTAACGGAGCCTGCCGCACTGCTGGACTCACTGTCCTGCTTGCAGAACTTCCTCTTCAGCTTCAACATGGTCAAAGTACTGTACAATGTCTGTCTTTAACTGCTATGCCTCAGTAGTCACATGAGCGAGATATCAAATTTAAAAAAGCACAACATGAAATATGTCCGTCAGCTACTACAACTCATTGAGGACAACTATCTCTCCGGCCTATTACGGAATCCGGTGTGTTGAAAATTATCGAATACACTTGCAGCTGCGCTTTGAAAAAGGAGGAATCTATGGCAGAGATGTTAACATACTGTTCCTATGATTTGCTGCAACCTGCCAAGTCTCAGTAGTCAGTAGCTTCAGGGTGTCCAAATCTCAAATTCACTTGATACACCCATTTCTTTTCTTTTCAAATACATTTTCCACAGCAAATGATACCAACATACAGGGTTAGCAGGGGTTGTCTGTGCAAACAGGAATTACCATCCTGACAATAATTATTGCTGCAATAATACTGCACCAGATGTCCAAGTGTTCTTAGATGTTTTCTATTGTTAACTGCTACAAGTGAAACAAAACACTTTATTGCATTGATGCCCTTCTACTTGAAACTAGCGCTTGTATTATTATTTAATACATGGAATTTTCCTAACAAGTGAATTATGCAACCATGACACATTAATTAAGTATTGAACATTCCTACCTTAGAGTTTTAAAGAGTGTGAAAGACCTCAACGGTGCCCTTTGAAAATGTTATTAAACCCATATCCCCAGGTGGTGAACAAGTTCAGGCAAGATGAAGTAGTCATGAAATACCTCCCTGCTCTGAATATCTTGTCCTCTGAAGTGTAGCAAACATTACCATTAGAAGAAACTGACCCAGTCACACAAACACACATTGGAGAGGGGGGACTCACATGTATTTGTGTATGATGGCATTGAAGAGCTTGCCATCTCTCCAGCTGGTGGTGAAGTTGTCACAGCGCATGCCATGGTATCCCTCCACCATCCTCTGAGACCAAAGAAGGAGCTTCTCCTTGGCTGTCATGTCATCTGACTGACCATTCACCTGGATATCTGAGATCTGGAACAAAGGAAGTTTCCAAATATTAGATAACCAGCTGTATATTCTACCACTATTAAAATATGTTTGGTATATAGTGCCATATTTTAATTATCTAAGCGCACGTTCTAAACTGTAAGGAGCAAACTGCATTTAAGGCATGTCCAAATTCACTTTTGGACGTGGGCACGCCCTAAATTGTTTAGATAAATGTTAAGGGCACCAGCGCATGGTTCAAAAGGGTTGTACTTTCTTAATTATTCCTGATTGTATTTTGGGCGTAACATATGATAAACCAATCTGACTGTTAACTCCTATTCCCTTTTGTGAAAGTGCTGGAACAGAATATCTAGGCAACAACGGGATTCCATTAATATCTTTGCTACACACAAATCATATTCCACATTGTACTCTTTAAACAGTTTATACTTTGCATCCCTGTGTGTGCAACAAGCAGAGTACGCACGTTGTGCACCCGCCATAGCTGATCAGCGTTTCTCACATATCTGAAATATACTTGTGATGGTAGATTGCGTGAAGAGGTGGGGTGTCAAAGGTTTGCTCTGATATAAGCTGTCTCTCTGTCCACCACGCATTCTCTACACTACAGTATGTAATGTGCTTATGATGTGCTGCATTGATTGGGCAGTAGAAATATAATATTACGTGGTCCAAGGAATGGTAATGGCAAATAATAACCTGTTTTATGATGGCTGCAATTACATCATCTGCCAGCAGATGCATTGCATGTATTGCTCGAAGTAGGTGTGTCCCGCGTGGGCCATAGGCGAAGGGCCGCCCAGCACGGCAAGTATGTTCCAGCCTATACTTGATTTGAATTTATAGTTAGGCCCTAAGTTTAAGTTATTTAAGTTTAATTTTTGACTAAAATATATTTTAGTAGGTTCAATATTCTGTCATGTGAACTTGCCATTTTCGCAACCCACTCACTCCCACGCAGTGACCCACCTGCGAGTCACGACCTACAGTTTGAAAACCACTGCACTAGTTAATCATCCCCAGATTGCATCGTTCTCTCAGCCAGATACAAAAATAACAATGGAATTCTAAGATGGGTGGAAAATATACTCTGTAAATATACCTGGGCGGCCCGCCTAAGTAAAGTCAATGTGTGGGAAACACTGGGCGATACTAACTTGATAATTTGCTACGCGTTGACTTTAGAGCAAGTTTCTGCTGGTCATTCACTTTCCGCTGCCTCAAGATAGCAATGCGCCAATAATTGAAATGCCACTGAATTGTTTTAAAAGGGCAGGCGCTTTAAAACCTGGGAACCAGCAAAGACTGTTGTTAAATCCACTCTTGCAGTACAAAAGTTGTAAAAATAGTGAAAACATTTTCTATTGAGAAAAGCATTTGCTCTTCGAATACACCTTCGTCACACCTAAACCAGGCACGTAGCTAACTACAACACTGACTGGGCACACACTGGATTACTGGCCTGAAACCCAACAATTTCAAGCTCTACACACTAATTCTCGACGCAAAGTCAAACGGAATGAAGTTTGCAAGATCAGGATGGTCTGGTGAGGCTAATAAGATGGGGCCCATACTCATAAAATATAAATAATTTAAGTATGATTGTGGTGTACTTCGGTTCTGGCTGATAGGCAGAATAAACTATATATTTTCTTAGCCACATTATTTCTTCCAGGCTTGAGATGGCTCACAATTCAAACCTCAAAAGCAACCACCAGTTTTAGTTGAAAGGACCTACAATGCTGAGGTGATTGCTATGCAGCAAAAAACAACATACAATATTACCTTGTTAAACCTGACACAATAAAATAATTGACTTTTTTTACATATGCCAATCTCAATCTTCCAAGACACATTCGACTAGGCTATGAATCATAGGAAGGTGCAAAATTCTGTCACAGCAATGCAAGTTATTCTTTCATGGGATTACTGTGCATTACTACTCAAAGATAAAGGTATTACTTCATATTAACAAAACAAATAACAGTGGTTTGGATGCAAATACTGCATTACAGCACAGCCTCATAAGATACTTCTTAGGCCTTCACAAAAACAGACTATCACAAATGCCACAGTGTTTTTATGGCTTTTTAAGCGAGCTGATGAGTCACAGAAGCACTTCAGGCCTTCTTGAGGAAAGAGAGGGTTGGAATAATCCTTACAATTTCCTTACAAAAAGGGAAAACCCAGAACATTGGCATAAGGTGACTCACAAAGCATATGGAAACAGGCCTCCACCCTTAATGGTCTCCATCCAATTTAAAGAGTCCAGCTTGTCCTAAACCAATCATCTGCATGTCTACAGGACGTGAATGGCACCAGAGGAGCTCAAAGGAAACTCACCATTGTTTCTGATGATCATGTGCCACTGGAACATTATGTTGTTTTTAATAAAACTAGCAATCAGATGAATAAGTATTTCTACACGGAAGAGGCGAAAGCTTTTCTTATACCTGAATGTCAAAGAGGAACATAAACTTCTATAATTGCATTAACATGTGATACACTTTGTAGGCCTATTCAAGCTAAAACATAAAAGTAAAGTATGTCATTGCTTTGAAATAACCATTTGTAAAAGTACTTGCACTGGCGGCAAGCTGGATTTTAAACTCAGTCACCAGGCAAAACAAATAAAATCTACAAGCAGTGAAATTGTTGGGATTGGAAGAGCCACAGTCACGCCCAGTGTTCAAATTGCCATGCAGCTCCCGGTATGGTCTTGGGGTGGGGTAAAGTACACATGAAGGGGTGAAGGGGGGGGGGGTCTGGTCCTCATCCACAAACATTTGAGAGTCTAACACTTTTTCCTGCATTTTGGTCAAATGTTATGCAGCAATTTGTGCCTTTTCTGCATGGGGGAAGTAATTGATATGCTATATTCCCAGTTGAAAGGCGCCGTTACATAGACTTTACATTAGGCTTTTATAAAACGATTTCCAAATATGCTGTTTGCTTGTCACAAATTTAACACAGAAATTCATATTTTTATGTTCCCCCATAGACAATATATTGTCTCCGTTACGCAAAGCACAAAAATAGTGTGGCTGACTTTAGATTATAGTATTGATTTGAGTGGAACGATGGACGTGAAAGTCACAGCAACCAAGTTATTATCCGAGTTATAAAAGATTTTATAACAGGAAATTATAATCAACCAGCAGTTTTGTTCGTTATTAATAGGCTGCTGCTGTTGGTTAATGGTTTTTGGCTAAATACTGTGGGTGCAGTCTACAAGATCAGCCATATACAGGGCCACATGCTCTGTGTGCTCTTCAGTTTATAGACAATTGACCACCAAACAAAATAAATGAATGGCCCCCCAAACTGTGATTTCAAATTGAACTAGGGATACCCTAGCAAGAAATAAGGGGGCCGGGCCATTCCGGGCCTCAGCGTAATTTGAACACTGGTCACACCCAAGCCTCCAACCCAACTTACACATGGGAATCACTGAGTCATACAAGACGAGAACAGCATCCCAATTACTACATCCCAGCATTGCCGTCATATGCATTTTAGAAGCAAAGAATAAACCTTTTTACCATGATCTAAATAAATAACAAAAACTTTCCTGCCAATATTCCAACTTCAGGATTACTTTTTACTGAAGTGTCCCTGAAGTAGCCTACTGCACCTTAAATGCATAACTCTTTAATTGGTATCCTTAGAAACAGGGTTCCATTACACATTAGCAAACAGTAAAATCTCCCATTAGACACTCATTGAGAATATTAGTTTTTTCAGAGATTCTGTGTGCCCTTAAGAACAATAATTATGTTGTAGTATTAGATAAAACAGTAGTTTTATCGAATACAAATATTTTTAGAACATAATTAAATAGATTATGCACTATGCAACTAGTATTAAAAATATTAATAACATTATTCTATATTAGTCTATTATGCCTTGTTTATACTGGTGCCAAACACTGGTTTGACCCTGAATTACAAAAATGTTTCTGTTTCCATTGACACAGGCAAGTCAGCTATTAGGCCATGGCTGAGTAGTCCGGCTCTCACTCGGGGCCGCGAAAGGCTGCGCGACCTGGAATTTGCGTTGTAGCAATATTCTCCAAAACAAAAGGTGGCACTATATACAAAAATATGTAGAAATGGCACAATGTTGTTTAGAAAGTTGTGCAAACTCCTGTTTTGTATTATTGTTAAGAGAATGTGAAGTCTACTGTGCTGTTTATAACTCAAGGAACACAGGATGTATGACTGGTGTTGCTTTCACGGAGAAAGAGTCAGCACATAGGGCCTACTGTCGGTTCACCCGCTGATGAAAAGCGTAGTTTGGAGTGTAGCCTATAGATAGACAATATCTAAATCGTTGTTGCTATTGGACAGTTTGTAAATAAAAAGATAGGCTACACAATCACAGCCATTTCTCTTGTTATAGTCCAATCAGACTGGATATTACAGTAGGACAATGTTTAAACTATTTGAATAAACCTCTACAATAGAGAGGTGACCATTACAGACATGACATGTCAATTTTACAGCAACAGGAATATTTTTAAGTTTTTGTTCTGCTTCAGCAATTAGCCTAAGAATGCCAACTAGGCAATGCATATTCTTAAAATCTACCAGTCTCTAAAGAGCAGTGCACATAGGCCTACAGATGTGAAGTGACATGTTATTTTAGAACAAGAGGTTTCCAACCTTCGCACAGCAACAACAATATTTTGTTTACATTCTGCTTTATTCAGCTGTTAAGCATGGCAACTACACAATGCCTATTCTTAAAATATTCTCTGTATAATAGATTTCTAGCCTTTTCCCCGGTGGTCTGAAATGACTAATTATAAATCTAGCGACCCGCCAATAGGACAAGAAGAAGAATTGGACGCTTTGTGTTCTCGACTTCCCATTCTTCTTCTGTTATGTTTTGGCGGGTGCCGTTTGACAGAATGATTTCTGTCACTAGAGTGTTACAACTAATGTTCTATAGCATACTGACCCCAGGCGGCACCTGCTTTACTGAGGGGAACGTAGAAATCACTGGCGTACCGAATACTTAGCCAACAGTGATGATTTGGTATCTAACATGGAAACATTTTTGTGTGTTTGATACAACTACACATACCGTTACACCCCTAGTGTGAAGTGATACCTGAAAGTGTAGAATGATGGTCCATATCAGGCCCAGAGTCAGCTTGGGGTTTCCATCTGCAATATCATCGTTCCTGATATTGACCAATTTGACCTGGGAGGACCACGGGGGATGGATAAATATATTAAAATTCACATTTATGTCACTTTTTCATTTGTTCACAGAAAATGAAAGAAAATACTGTATACGCCACAAATGTAAGGAATCACCTTAATTTAACTACCTGTCTGTGTTTGAGAAAATCCAGGGCAATCTGTACATTCTGCAATTTGTGGAAGCGCATGCGTCCCTTCTCCCTTGGCTGAAAACAAACAAATGGACACAACCAAATAACGTCTTACAGCCAACTCTATAACAGGCAGTACTCCTTGCCCATAATTACAGTAATGGCACTGGAAAATGATAATGACGATGCCAAACTGGATTTCTGTGTTGTTGACTGGAGCAGTTTATTTCACCAGTCTTCCAGTAAGGATCTGGTTAAAATGACGCTCAAATAGGGCTGGACGATATGGCTAAAATGTATATCATGGTATGTCTTTATTTCGGTCGATACGACATAATTCCGATATAGATATGAACAATATAAGCCTTGGGAATACTGCTAAAAATGGCCACAGTACATACTGAAAAATGCATTTGCCAAGTCTATGAAATCTTCTATAAAACTATAATATTTTAGAAATAAAAAGGGACAAATAAATGTTCAACAAACTTCATACAAACAAGAAATGTGAAATCACAGTCAATAAATAAAGCTGAGGGAGGAAGCTGACATAATACATAACATTAAGCCGTTCTATTACATTTGCTGTTAGATGAGAGAAATGTTTTTGCAAATGAAAACAGCCCATACTTGCAAAACAGCCTATACATGCTTAACACTGACTGCTTAGTCTGGAGTGCAAGTCATCACGCACATACGGGTACGGTAGTTTTGTTTCTGTTCGCCTTGAATACAATTGACTGCTGCGCCCGTCAGTCAGTGACAAATGCTCTGTATTTAATAGCCTATCGAAATACCGGAAAATCACCGTTATTGAAAAAATTACATCGAGATATATATTGAATTATTATCCAACCCTACGCTGAAATGCATTGCAGATCAAGCCAGGATGTCTGCATGTGAAGGCATGATAATGAAAACAATACTACATCTAGTTCTCAGGACCTATTAGGACATATTACTGCAAATATTGCTAGGTGGATGTTGTAATATGCTAATGTTGTTTAATAATTCAAAGCGATGCCGGTATTCCCAAAACCATCACAAAATGCATGTACAGGTCCATGCATTTTGGTATGGACTACTGTATTAAGATTTAAGCAAATCACAAGCTTTGCTGCAGTATTATTAACATTTTGATTAATTGCAACGTCACAGCTTGGTGTCATGGCTTTCGTTGCATTAAGACAATCAAATTAATATTAAATTCAACCATAAACTTTTATGCTTAAATCTTTACCAAATTTCTATTTAAATATAGAATGACCAACTGTAAATACCAAACAACAGAAAGGTTTATAGTATCTTAGTAGCTGAAAATATCAATCGACAACAAAATCTAAATTTATCTCATTGTTCCAAATATAGCCAAAGACAAAGGGATAGTGATACAGAGGAGTGACAAAACAAAACATGAGACATCATGCACCGCTACCCAGCAGCCACCTGGGGGAGTGACACATGCTACACCCGAAGGAAGGCGGCCAGCCACAGTCCAGACGCCACTCACCAAGCGCACGTTCCTCGCAATGTCACGTTCCCGCGGCTACCGAGGCAAGAGCATTGTAAGGAAGGAAGGCAGAGGCAAAAGGGGGGCGGGAGAGGGGGCACATGTCAAGGGCAAAGGTCAGCAAACAGGGATTTGACAAAAGAAAAACCAAGGAGTCAGAGAGGTCAGTGCAAATAGGTTCAAGCAAAGGTTAAGCAAACAATGTAAATTTGTGTTTTTTTAAAGGTTACGGAGTACACCACGGAAGTAGGGCTAGGCGATATACCGTTTCATCCGATATAATGGTTTTAATTTCCCATACGGTGTGAATTTTTCACATACCGCCATACCGTATCACAACTTTAATGCGTATTGTATTTGTTCGATGCTAGAAGTGCTATGGAACGCTGTACAGTGTATTAAGTGGGAACCATTAACTGAGCGTACCAGGCGCGCTGGTTTTTATAGCGGGGCATTCCAATAGAATCCTATATTGAGAACTCAAAAAGGTGCAGACACCGCCCCACAATGCGGTGCATTGATGTGATTCAAGGGTCTGGCGGCTCTGAAGTCAGTTC
>JAODUH010034001.1:422-17922 GCA_027564835.1 Typhlichthys subterraneus
CCCCCCCCCCCCCCCCCCCCCCCCCCCCCCCCCCCCCCCCCCCCCCCCAGACTGAAATGAAAACAGAGGGAACCAACTGCAGCCGCACAAAAACCAGAAAGTTCAATCTGGAATTGTGACTCTAAAAGACTGAGTGTTCCAGGGAGATATTCAGCCTTCTGTCTTTTATTTCTCTCTCTCTCTATCGCTTTCTCTCTCTCTCTCTCTCAGAGCAAGTGCAAACTTTTCTTTTTCCACAAACTCTGCCCCTCTCTCTCTCTCTCTCTCTCTCTCTCTTTGATTTCTTCCTTTCATTCGTTCACCCTCACTGTCTTTCTGTCCGTCCTCGCAAAGTTTACCGTCCCCATGGAGACCCTGTAAAGAATTTCAATTAGGGGAACTTGCACCCCTTTCTTCATGAATAGAGTGAGGGTTTGGGGTTTTGGGGGGTGAGGGGGTGGGGGGGTGGGAGAGATAGATGGGGGAGAGAGAGAGAGAGGGGGGGGGAGAGAGAGAGAGAAACAATGGAAAATCCAAACAAACAGGTGATGACTAAAAGGGGGACAAAAATAAAAGTAAACAGAAGATATATCTTTGATGCGAGATACAAAATCCATCAATAGACAGTTTGTGGGAGGGTGGTCGGTGGGGGGTTTGGGGGGAGGGGTTTGAAGTGAAGTAGGGGCTTTGTCAACATTCTCCCTTTTCATTCTTCCTTTCTCCCACCACTCCCCCCCCCCCCGCCCCCCCCTCCACCCCCTCCACATACTCCACTGGCTTATTCATACCCGCCCCCACCACCACCACCAGTTAGTTAGATGCCCATCACTATTGAAAAGTTAGCTTCTCCCGCACAAACTCTGTAGGAGGCGCTGTAGGAGAAGCAGCCATGGCTAGCTTAGCTAGCATTGCTGTGAAACACACAGTGCATTCCAGTGTCCATAAGAGATATATAAACCTATAAATGTACGCAGAGATATCTGGCTTCATTTATTGCTCAAGCATTTTTAAATGGTTAAAAGGCAAAATGGCGTTCTGTGATCAGCTTTTAGAAATATAGACGTTTGTAGCTGCGATCAGTGACGACATGACCTTGTATGAACCTGCAGGGCAGCTGTCGCAGAGAGAAAGGTATTTCGTCCACAGATCTCCATCTCCCACCTGAACGCCCATGTGACTACATAGCTATGTTCATTAGCCAACAAGAAGTGAAACTTAAGC
Organism: Typhlichthys subterraneus; assembly: GCA_027564835.1. Classification (NCBI taxonomy): domain Eukaryota; kingdom Metazoa; phylum Chordata; class Actinopteri; order Percopsiformes; family Amblyopsidae; genus Typhlichthys; species Typhlichthys subterraneus. Next base: position 1,623 of record JAODUH010034001.1, read on the forward strand.
TAGCGTAATGCGAGTGGGGGACGTTTTCCGGATGGCCAGGCAGTCTGTTTTCTAACCTTTACCTCAGACGACAAGCACATACGCTGCGACAAGCGCATCGTGCTTGTGTGTGTGTGTGTGTGCGTGTGTGTGTGTTTAGAAAATCAAAAAGTGAAGGGGATTCTCTGCCCAAAGTAGCCATGGTGAATATGGAAAAGGTCAAGACTGCTATTGAGATGTGTTAGTGCCACTGAATCCTACTGGCTTCTCCTTTCTCTGCCCTCTGCTCTAGCTCTCATCCCTCTCCATGTATAGCTCGTGCACACACACACACACACACACACACACACACACACGCGCGTGCGCATACGGCGTGTCCCTATCGCACGCCTTGTCCTTCATTCAGTTTTCATTCAGTCCCCCCTTTTCCGGTGCTCCAAACTCAATGACGCAGCAGAGAGGTGCGGAGGGGAGGGCAGTAAATGGACAGTGAGTAGACAGCTGCAAGCCAACATGTTATCATAAGCATAGTGTTACACCCTCCGCTAGCCTCCCGTTAGCATTAGCAACATCTATTCTGGACGATGACCGTCGGTTAGCATTGCCGCGCATACGGACACCTCTGTGTTGTTCGGCCTAGGTTTCACAACACACGAAGCCAGTCATGTGGGTCCTCACTTGCAGTACGCTCATGCTATCACGCTATAAGCTGACTATTTTCAATAATAATAATAATAATAATAATGTTAGCTAGTACAGTGTTAGCTCACATATTATACGGTTGCACACTAGTCTTACACTCTGGCTGAAACCAATAAGAAGACATTCTCTACCCAGGGTGCTGTAAGACAATCTGATTGGATAGCTATGGGGGTCTGAGATTCAGAATGGCTTAGCGACAGCTCTCTAGTTTGTTAATTTCACAGCATCTGGTGAGTATAAGGCAATGGTCGTATTCTCATGAAGTCAGGGGAGGCATTTTCAAACTTGCTGATTAACAAATCAACACCCTGACTGCTTCTGAGAAAAAAATACCAGGAGCTTAGCCCACTCCTGTGCAACAAATGCTGGTCTGGCAATTCTGTGCCTTGCCATTATTCAGCCATTATGAAAGGTGGCATTCATATTCCCCCGGCCACTGTCTTTTTCTACCATCCTCTCTCTGCTAGCTCCAGCCACCACTCTAAGCAGGGCGCCAAACAAAGTGTGCAGTCAAGCCTTCTAATCGCCAACTCACATGGGTGAGTGGAGTCCCAACTTTCCATGTCTGTTCTCTCTGCCTCATTTTTCACCTCATCCACATCCTCCGCTGTTCCGTATATTCGTATACTGTCCGAATACCATTTTACAGGTTTCGAATACTTGATGGTATTTCCGAACGAGTATTCGAATACTCTATCTCAAAAACACCATTGAAAACGCTCAACTATAATTAAGAAGTATAACAGAAGTAATCTTCGATTCATGGCTTCAGTGAGCACACATGTAAACATAGCCATGCGCTCAAAATGGCCACTTTGATTGACACGTCAATTGAGCCAGTCAGAGCTGTCTAATAGCATATACCTCCTGAATTATCCAATAAGAGTGTGTGTTGAATAAATAGCCTCGCTCTCTTCTTACAAACAGAGCCAATCATTTGTGTTGATGACACAGTGTAGGGCAGGCAATTACATTTAAATATATGGGTTTATATCGAGACAGTTGGGATTAATGGGAAAACATGCATGCATAATGTGAAAAAACGAATACTCGAATCCCAATATCGAATACATACCCAACCAACGAATACCAGAACAATCGAATATTAGGGGCCAGCTATAGTATATTGCATAAGTTTGAGAACAGGATTTAGACTTTTGATATTTGTTAGGGTTGTGCGGGAAAGCCCCGAAGATAATCTTTTCGGCAAGGTTGTACGATACGAAGCACAGAACAGAAGGGGGGGGAGGACAGGCAAGCATATCTTATTAACATCTTATCCGTTACCTCCGGATTTAAACACCACACAAGTGCTATGATGTGAATTGAACTATTGGTGTGCAGATTTGCTCAATAGAAAAATTAAATCTAAGCAGCGGGCCTTTGAGATTGACATCTGAGTTCCTCTGAAAGTAACTGAAAGCCCAACAAAAGTCTCTCACAATTACCCATATTTAGTTCATATAAATAAATTGATAAATATACTGTACTTAAATCTAAATCCTTTCTAACCTCTATCAAAGTGTGCAACATTATACACCACCCATGTTAGGCGGTGCCACAGTAAGAAAATAAACAGGAAACAGACCCCTACTCCATCTCAACCTGCACAATGTAGCCAGGCTCAGATAATAAACAAGCACTACCTCCTGCCTGGCAGGAATGCATTGTGGGATTGATGCGATCCAGCTATGGTCTGTGGGAGAATCTCACGTGGACAAATAATCCAGACATTTTTGCTTATTTACAAGGTGCGGGGCCACTGTCTTAAGTGACTAGGGCGAAGACAAAAACAACATATACGTAAATAACAGAATATCCACCCAGCTAGACCAGAAACGGCACAGAACCCTGATTGAACAGGATTCACAAATCATATTAGCCTGATATAACCAGACACAAAATTCACTACATGAATAAGGTCTAGCAGCGCTCCATTTGAAAGGGTTAACGGTTGTCCTACTGGGCGTAGACCTCTGATTAACTCTGAAACTATTGGACAGCATTTAACCAATCAGCATTGCTACAACTGTTTTGAATGCCTCATCTAGCTCTACCACTGTTTCCAAACAAGCTTGGCTTCAACGTCATCTCACTAACTCACCCTGATTGGTCCGCCAGCAGGGTGGCTGTGAATACGCAAAAGACTATAATCTCATCGAAAAATACTGACCTGAGAGCAATAGTCGGGTGAGGCCAGGCTAACTTCATATAGGCTAACACATTTTAGTGTTGGATGGAACATTTTCACTTCAGCGGCCCAAGCAGAGGATGCCTCCTTCTGGGAGAACATGTGAGATAGAGAGGGACCCCAAACACTCTCACAAGTAAAAGGTCAAGGAATGTTCTGTAAAGTGCAGTACAAAAGCTTGTCACTTGAGGCAATATACTGTAGGTCTGTAGGTGTGTGTCTGTGTGTGGGAGGGGGGGGGGGTATGGTGCCGTAGGAAAGGTGGCCATAACCTTGTTGAGTGTACCTTCCATACCCCAAGTGACACAAATGTACTTTGTTCTAAGCCGGGCCCTCTGTTACGATGCTGTTCAACAATAAAACAGGCAATGGGCAGGTGTGTCTCTGTGTGTGTGTGTGTGTGTGTGTGTGTGTGTGTGTGAGCTCAATTCTCCCTTCACTGTCATAGCAATGTCGCTGTCACGCATTTATGCACACTCCCCTTCCCGTCCTTCCATGCAAATAACACACTTCACACACATTTTGCTTTTTTTTTTTTGAAGCAAAAAAAGAAAACACTGAATTACAGCAGGACAATAGGCGAAAGCAGGTCACCACGGCAACGAGCTGAGAGGGGAACGGAGCGGGCTGTGTGTGTGTGTGTGTGTGTGTGGGATGGGATGGGAGACACAGCATCTAAGGTTGTAGCGATGGAGGGGTCTGTTGTAGCAGCAGCTGTTGTTAGCCATTAGATTAGTACATAGTGAGGCTGGGCTCCTCTTTAGGACCCCAACTCATCCTCCCGCCGCTACTGTTTTACATATCTGCTTATTAAATCTGCTCGGTCGGTCCACTGAGGGCGACAGTACTAGAACGAGTCACAGTTTGGCACATTACTGGTGCTTATCGGTTCAGTGTTGCTCTCTGCTGGTTGAGGACCCTCCAGCCAAACATTCTGGTCTTCCTTTGCCCCTCACTCATTTGTCCCTTCTCTGTGGTGGGGGGGGGGGGGGGGGGGGTGGTGGGGGTGGTGGAGGTGTCGTCGTGGCAGCCCCGGCAGGCCCGGTCTCCATCCCTTTCAAACCATAAACAACACACACACACACACACACACACACACACACACACACACACACACACACACCAGTCTGGCTACTCAACTGTCCACATCTGTCCACGTTTCACCAAACATTGATTAAAGACGACCCGTCATAAAGTGTCGACACCGCATTTCCGTGCAATAAAAAGCAAAACAAAACAAATAAGCGAAACAAACAGCGACCCAAAACACAGCGCCTGGCTGAGCGGAACAGACGTCGCTTCTCTTATCCCCCCACCCCCTCCCCCCCTCTTCCCGGTTTGTTTAAATCTTCCTCTCTTTTCACTCTCCACACTTGCCCTCTTTATGGTCTTTGGGTTTTTCTTGCTAAAATTAGCCACACCTTCTGTTCTTCCTTCCCTGCTACTAGTCAACAGAAAAAGAGCAATAACTAGACCAAAAGAGACAAGAACAAGCCCGTACTGCTTACACACAGCATCGTACCACAGTGTGGAAACAATATTTGACTATTTCTTAGGTTTGCCCTTTTAGGCTTCATTTATTTGCAAATTAAAGAGGGTAAAAACAAATTCAGCAGCAATTTAATTTTGAGGAAACCTCGCCTAGCTAAACAGCAAACAATAACAGTGGTTCATGTGGAATCTTTACCTTTCCAAACTGGTCAAAGTATTGCTTCACATCTTCGATGGTGGTATTGACTGACAGCCCTCCGACAAAGATCTTCTTTGTCCTGGTCACCAGCTAACAACACAACAGAAGAAGGGGCCATTTTAACTATTAATCACATTAGCCACGGGGGAGATGCTCGAGATACAGAGAGTTGTGTTTGACAAACAAGGCCTTATCTAAAAAGGTTTATAAATGTGCCGTTCAACCTTCAAGCTAATTCAAATAATTTTGTTGGGATGTTGTCAGAATCTAAACACACATGCAAAACAGCCTGCTTCCATTGCCAAATAAAGAGCGTGTTAAAATGTTTGGATTTAAAGAGGAAAAATGACGTGACTGCTGGTATCATCTTAGGCACGTGTGTTGTAGTCAGCTGCTGATGGCCAGGAACACTGGGTCAGGGTGTCAGGGTGGCCAAGTAGATTGCTTCTCTTTAGTCACGTCCCTGCCTCTAATCCTGGCCATTTGAAGCTGAGTAATCGGGAGTGACATGTGTGACATCATCGCTACATCTCCTTGCTGTTAACCCCTCCCGGGCAGACTCACCTTAGGCTGGGCTCGACGAGGAAATGCCACCTTCGGGTCAATCTGGAGGGGAAGAGAGAAGGGAAAAAGAAAATGGATGTCACTGTGACTCTGAATTTCAAGCGGCCCTATCGGGAATAAAGCTGCCACTAGGCCTACATAATACGTTAATATGATACGGTGACGCGAACATGCTATGACAGATAAGGTGAAGTTTAAGGTGTATCTGTAAATAAGGTAAACCACAGAGGGAAAACACCTCAGCGTGAGAGGCAGGCCTTCAACCACAAATGTCCCTGTGTTGCCCTGCTGAAGTGTCCTTAACGAAGACCTTGAATCCCACCTAGCGGTGTGTGTGTGTGTGTGTGTGTGTGTGTGTGTGTGTGTGTGCAAGTCTACGTGTGTGCAGCAAGAACACATTCCACTGAAAGTATCACATTTAACACAAACCTATTCGTATCAAATAAAAATCTTAAATGGCCAATAATCACAATATAATACAATATATATACATCAAATCTGGTTGTTGTAGAAAAGCACAACTACTACTGAACAAAGAAAATTACTCCATGTGGCAGGGTAATAACATAGTGTATATAATATTCATTTTAGAGGTATTTTCAATAGAATGCTACAAATTCTGTCTGTCTACATTTTGGATTGCCCAGATTCTACTGTACCCAGATTCTGCCCACCCCCTCTGCCTTGAGTGGAATGTAAAATCTAACGTCAAGGTTACAGATAAAATTAGCACCAAATTAGTTTTGAATGAGCTGGCCTTGAATAACACTAAATATGCAAAGCCTGGTGCGGCATTTGAAATGTGCGTGGAATTTCATGATGTTTTCACTCCAGCTGTTGGAGGGCGGAGAGTTCAGGACTCGGGACCTTGTGCTGCATTACATGTGGAATTTCATATTTGCCTCAATAATTGCGTGTGAGAGGTGAAACTCTTGTGTCACCTTGCAGTTACCGGCTTCTTGAAATGAATATCAACACCTGCAAGGTAACTGTCAAATAGCGAGGGAAAACACCTATTATTATTTATAACCACATAATAAACAATAGACAGCACGGCAACACTCATGACCCTGCTAATAGGACGCTAGTGAGATGAAATGTCGTCACTCGTCAGGCATGAATATCTGCTACGCACGTACTGTAATGTAGCATTGTAGCCGGTGGTGTGTGTGTGTGTGTGTGTGATAAACAAATCAAAGTAACACAAATGTGGCTGCAATGCCCTTGGAAGGCACAGGAGAAGGTGTTTGCTCCGAGGACAAGTGGAACAAAGATGAGAGCAGGCATGTCACCTCCAGCTGGGCTCAACAGAGACAAAGGTGACACGGACAACCGTGGGCTTTTTAACAGCGAGAGTACCACACAAGTGCGCATGACAACACTGCACTCAGTACAGTTAATAACAAATAAACAATCGCTTGCCACAGAAATAGAATATAACTATGCTACTGTAGAACCAATCAAAGACTACATTCAACCTTCAGATACAACAATCGTTCAATTATTGCTTGAATGCAACAATCACACTGAAATTGAATCCATCATTTAATATTATAATTTCCTCCTGCCAATCCATCAGTAAATAATTGTGAATCTTTTAGAAACCGTCATCATTAAAATATTATTAATATTTTCTTCTATAGAAATATTAATACTGTAATGTATTACTACCAAATAGATAATGACATGCTTTGATATACATTATACTACATTTTCAAGTTTGCTTTGGGTAATTTATAGAGCTTTGTTTACACATTTCTACTAAATGTTTCTGACTAACACATGTGATAGCGGTAACTGTTAAAAACAATGTTACATAATACAAATGCTATACATTGTGAATACTGACTGTGGTCAATAGCTACACAATTCACAATGAAGCAACGCAAACATTCTCAAGCTAGTTTGCAATAGACAGAACATTTTTCCATAGAATCAGAGAAGGAATTTGTGTGCATTTGTGATCATGTTTGGGTGCAATAAGTCAACTCTGTACAGTGCCCTACTGAGTCACTGCTGTTATAGCATCTTTGTCTAAAGGATTTCACGAACATGGCCTACTACAATTTCTACCATAGTGTTGCTTGGCGTCTATATCGGCTTTGCTTAAAGAAAAGCGCTGCAACGTTAAAACTAAAACATCTATGAGAGATTCTGCATGCTAGACTTATGGGTTAGCCTCAAATAAAACAGGCCCCAAAGGCCACAATCACTTAGCCATGCCACTGTTGGCAACTCTCAGAAATAGCTCTTTATTTTCTGGAACCAGCTTGAAATTTGAGACAAAGTGACTCTATGGCGTAATGACCAAGGAATACTCTAGGTGTAACTACTGATAACATTGATAAAATTCTATTAGAATCTTGTTTTTATTTACTTGAAAAAGAGCTATGAGTGAGAGCCGATGAAAGAGTTTTGGCTAATTCTTCAGTACTGTTTTGTGACATTCAACCCAATTGGATCTGTGTGGTGTCGAAGAATCTGTTTGAAGAAAGGCTACACTAGTGGTTTTGCTTTTACTCTCTAGACTATTCTACAACAAATAGTCACCTCAAATTGCCCAGGCTGTCCACCAGTGTAACAAACTGAAACAATAGAACAAAACAAAAATGGCACGTCAGATTAATTGTGAAGAATATAACAGTTTTAGCGGTGAGGAGGGATGGGTTACGTTGCCTATAGTGTGTGTCTAGCGTATCTAGCGTGTATAGCGTGGCTAGCGGTGAGACAAGCTAGCATTCACTTTGAGCAGCAACCATGAAACACTTTTAGCGAGGCGAAAGAAAACTTCCATTCAGACGCCCTGACAAAAGTATGCATGAGCGTTTCGGCTATCCGAGGAAGAGGAATGGGGAGGTTGGGAATTAGAAACAGCACGAATAAGAGAAACAAAAGACTAAATGAGGCCATAAACTAACACAATGATAGAGACATAACAATGGAAAGATTCAACAGGGATGCGATGACAGACCTGAGGGTGAGTAAAATTAAATAGCAAACAAAACAACGAAAAAATGCACGTACTGTAAGCAACACTGAGCAAAGCATGCAGAGGGAGAAAGCGAATCGAGCGGGAGAAGAGAGAGAGAGAGAGAGAGAGAGAGAGAGAGAGAGATAGAGAGAGAGAGAGAGGGCAAATCGGCTGAAAGAGAGAGGCTATTCATTCTGATCACAGCGACCCTGCCCATGAGAAAGTGGGCCTGTCCGGTCTAGCAACGCACAGAGGCAATCCCAGCAGGCAGCCCCTCTGATTTCATTAATTAACAGGACAAAAAGGACAAAACAGATGGGCCCACAGAGGAACAGGGGCTCCCCTGCCACCCCCCGCAAGTTCTCTCACACACACACGCACACACACACACGCGCACGCAGAAGCACCCAAAATACAGTAGAAAGCATACACACCCACATGGACACATGCTAGTGACAGATCTGTGTATGCCTATTATAGTATATATATTCTAACAATCGCTTTGTATAACCGTGTTCACTGGCAGCCAGGAAATGTTGTGTACCCACACATGGTTCATAGGGAGGCTCAGACGTGTTCAGTGGACCTCCCAAGCAACTGGCCTTAAAGACGTTTAACTAAAACAGTTAACACTAAAACATTAAATTGAAGGGAAACTGTGTAGGCTGTCCCGTTACTGTATGTGCGCACGCACACACACACGCACACTCAAAAGAAGTTGGCATGTTTGTACATAAGCGATAGAAAGACCAGGTTTGGGTCCAGGCCAACAGGGTCAATCTGCACATCTGTACAAAACCACAATAATTAGTTAACAAAGCTCACTAATGAGGAACCCCCCCCCCCTACAACCCCTAGTGTGTGTGTGCTGTCTCCACATATAGAGTAGTGTATGTCCAGGCTTTAGCCATGCCCCCGGAAGTGAAATCCAGTTTGTTTTCCCCAATCCGATTAGCTGCCCTTGAGATCCATACTAATTACAGTTACAGGAGCTGTTCCCCTCTCTCTCTATCTCTCTCTCTCTCTCTCTCTCTCTCGCTCTCTCTCTCTCTCTATACCATCATCCCCTCCCTCCATCCCCCACTCCTGCCTTGTCCACGTCAGCATGAGCGGTTAATCTCCTGACGGCTTGGATTTAGCGCTACTAGCATCTATCGCTTCTCCTGAAACATTTGCACTGGCTTTAGACAGGGGCCTGTCTGCCTGTCTTGCCAGGATCCACGCAGGCCCTGGTGCTAGCAACATATGCCGCCGTGTCAGTGGGTGAATGCAGCCATCACCGGCACGCTGCTCTCGTGAATTCACACAGGAACACAGTTGTCAAGAAAGGCCACGCACCTTCTCACTGGACATGCCTGTGTACTGTGTACTGTGTACAGTGTGGATGCTACGTTATTCTCTGGCTAGTGAAATAAATTGTCACTCCATGTTGTCCAAAGGTCATACAGAATATTACAGCCCTTTGCTGTACTACCTGTAGGTGAGGCTTTATTTCTCTGATTATTTACCATCACCTTATGTACATAAAATAAATCATATTATTAGTATTATTATTAGTATTATTATTATTGTATATGTATATTGCCAGATTATTACATATTACAAAGAAACTATAAATGAATGCACTACTCGTGAACACATAACACCTGTACATAATTCTACAACACTTCTACACAATATTGCAATACCGTGTCACTGTTAATAGGCTCTTTTGTCTTTAGTGAGTGTGACTTAATTTAAGTGAGTAAACACACTCCAGTAGTGAGTTTGCATGAGACAGCCTACTCATAGGTTTGTATCTCTCTCCGGTAACTGGTGAACCAGAGAAGTCGCTCTCTGGGAAAACAAATACCAGTTGTGCCCTTCTTTTCTGGCCATAGCACAAGAGAGCGCAACTACCCCAAGGCCATCCATTCTGTATCTGGCCCAACAGGAAATCTAACCTTTCAGCAAAACAACAACCTCAATAGACCTCCTCTGTATCTTTACGAAACAAACCGTGATAATTAGTATTCATTTTTTTGGACTAATGCATGTAATCACAGAAACCTATCATTGTTCCTAATTAGCATTTAGCATATGACCCAATTTGCCTGTCTCGATAAGACCGTAGCTAACATGTAGAGCCGACCGTAATTAATACCATTTCTAACCAGTTCAGCCAAATGTGGTATTGAACCCGTTTACCCCTCGGGTCCCCTTACACTCACACCAGTTACTGGGCCGCTCTTGTTCTAGCGCTTTACTTAACGCCCTGTTGCTCCGTCAGGAAAAAAAACCTCTTGTTCCTCCTCTGCCCTCCTTCCTTTCACTTGAGTCACATTCTCTCCCTCCGTGGGGTGAACACGGGAAAACATCCAAGGCACTGAGCACTCTTCCTAATTCCGGGGAGGAATGTCAGTCTTCCACTTCTCCACTCATCTCGTGTTGATCAAACAATGGCTATCCCCTTCCAACTGGGCTGAGACCGAGGCAGAAAGACTCCAGTGGCGTGGTATATAAACAGAATAGGCAAAGTGGAATATCAACAGAGGATATACGGAACAGAGCAGGTGCTGGAGACGGCCGCCGCTGTTCCGTTGAGCAACATGGTTATTGGATTATTGGAAACAACCTCCTCTAAAGAAACCAGCTTCCTACCCTAAGTTTTACTTTGCATCTTTTGTCATTTTTAATACAAAGGCCTAATTAGTTTTTAGTTTGTATATCAAGTAACTCCAATCCGTTACCTAGTTGCCAGTTCAATATCAGTTTATTGTATATTAATGTCATTAAAATCATATTTTTCTAAAATGTATTTTGTTATGTATGTAATAATGATTTGCACTTTCTGATTTGGAATGATTTTACCTTGTACAAATAGACATAATCACTGTTTTTTACTACTTATTTATTAAGCAAATGTGTTTGTTGCTTGTGTACAGTGTTTGTTCACTGTACATAATGATAAAACAAATTAAGGCCACGAAAAGTAAGCATGTATGGTACCTACCCCCTCTGCTTGGAACAACAGGAAAAAGACTTCAAACTAAAGGACCTAATACACGTTGGCAAATGTAAAGAGACTTTGAGGACTACATAACAAACCACTGGAGACTGCCGTTGTTTTAACTGATTTTGACTTATTAAAAAAATGTTATTACTGTGATGCAGTGTTCAGTTTTTCTGTATTTTTCTGAAATGTGTTGCTGCATCCATGGTCATGTTACACCTGAATATCAATGCGTTTTTACATATAGCACAAGTTGCATATACTTTTAATTTTAATACAATGTCAGATTAAATTCATCCATATATAAATAGATAGATTTATACAACCTAAAATATTGATCAGCTAAATTGTTGAAAATAAAATAAAATGCAAACCCCACCCTTGTTTACAGCAAAAAATGTGGCTATACAAATGTCCCAAACGGAATTCAACCCTAGCAACCAGGGATCCAAGGCTGCGTTTGTGCTGTTCCTTCATATTATTATTTATCCTCGCTGTATATTCTGTTTATAGGGTAACGCCTAGTCCTACCGGTGGCTAGTGAAGCATCTTTCTCAGAAACAGCATACATACAGTAGGCCTACACACATATCTTCTGTAGTGTATACCCCAGAGGGGCAGGTTTTATCTTTGCATGTGCTTATACAGTAGGCTAACTCACTTCACAGCCCACTTACAGTAAAACATAACCTTTCAAAATAAATTATGGCATGTTACAGTTTAGTTTAAAGTGTACACCTAATTTCTACCTTTATTCTCAACAAATTGCAGAGAAATGCACGACACTTAAAGACAGGGTTAGTCATTCTCCAGAACACTTGCTAACTTCGAGCTCAAATCAAAACAATATCCCTCTGCAGCACCGCCCCACACATTGAAACGCATTGTGAAGCAAAGCATAGTACTCTGGTAGTACTACGGCTTTGTTGTTGTGAGCGGTGTTCGCCCACTTTGTTCGTGATCCTATTTTCGGAGCCAGGGCTGTGTAAGTATCGGGTTCTTTTTTCAACAGGCACAGAGAACGGTAAGATAGCAAAATGCGAGGAGATGCTTGTTGAATTTGACTAAGTGTATTTAATATCTTACAATTAGCGTGCAATAGCTGACTATACCTTTAAGCTGTACTAAGTGTGCTGCTCAAACAGTATCTTAGAATGGAAGAAGAATGGAAGTTGTTATGGAGACATAAATCCCACAAGGTCACAAAGTCACAATACCGTCCCCTGGGGCCGGTGTCACCCCCGGCAACAAGCCTGCTCTGACAACCAACCAATTTTACCTTTCTCCACCCTTGTGCCTCGATCTCTTCTCTTTCTGAGCCACTGATTTTTACTCTCAAATTATCCTGTGTGTGTGCGTGTGTGTGTGTGTGTGTGTGTGTGTTCATTAGATGGGCCTATATCTACATGACCAAGAGGGAAGAAGCATTCATGCCTCCTTATAAAGATTTAAATTCAAGAAAGGGCACAAACATTGTGTGACATACCTGGCTTATTATGCACGATGATGGGTCTGTTGTATTTGCCATAATATATTTCCTGCTTCTAACTTTCTTCTCAAGAGCTGATAGTTTCACTAATGTTTGTTGCCTACAAAAGCCAGTGTATTTCGCAGGAGCTTCTACCCCATTCTGGTCCCCAGGTAACCATAGCAATGAGGACCAAGAAAGAACGCTTTCATGTTGGCGCCTTGAACCGGGATTTGGAGGGGGAAATGAACAGAGAGAGGGGGGGGGGGGAGGGGGGGTGCTGCCCCAAAACGCACTCATCAACTTTACAAGCCATGCGTGAGGAAATGCACAAAGGACAACATTCTGTACACAATCTGAATAACTGTTAAAAAAAATAAACGAATAAAATAAAGTTATCCTATAGTCACCGTCAAACTCGTAAAAATTAACTTACCGTTTTAGAATCCAGTTCGTGTCTGTTCTGTGCCAAAACCTTGTCTACGCCAGCTTGATCTACGTATGTTACGAACCCAAATCCCCTGAAATGAAAGTGAACAATAACCTAAATAAATGAACAGTGGATTCTAACATAGGCTAAATGATTCGGTGCCCGTGATAGGACGGTGGGACGCACGCCTCCCTTACCTCGACCGCTTGGTAACGGGATCTCGCATCACCATGCACTCTTTCACTTCACCGAATTTACAGAAGTACTCCTTCAGACCCTCTGGAAAACGGAAATAATACCGTCAAAATCAAGAAAATAGCTCGTAGACCGGCCTATGTCGGGACTGCTCTGACGGGAGACAATGGGGTCGAGCTCGATTCGACCACGTTGTGTTTGTGTCCCTCGAGTCGAGTCACTGCCAAAGAAAGATGGGCTTTTGGCTATTCAGCATTAGGCCTACTACAGCTAACAAAGATCGGCTACAATATAAAATGATCCCGGTTTCAAATAGCCTACGTACACTGGTGATCACAATCCGGAGTATGCTATTCTGTCGACTGCACTTAACGACAATAAATGAATGGTTTCAGTGCAACAACACCGTGACATAACAAAACATACTAGTAGCCTACACCGAGCATCCCAAAGACAAGTTCACAATTGCACGCAGTGTAATGAGCTGTGTATTTTGTCAATAAAGGTGTTATGACAGCGAAGCAGAAACCCCTACAAGCCATTGTACACGCATTTCCAGGGTTAATCTCCCTGTGTTACAGCGATTCTAAATCCCATAGAAGCTGATCCTTGCTGAATAGAAGGCTTTGATTTACACGGTCCAACTATTTACTTGGCATGAACTTGAGACGGCTTCCCAGGTGACGTAGGCTAGTAGGCTATACGAGAAAAGAAAATGTGAAATATCTACCCGGTGAAATCCATCAAATAAATAGGCTATCGTAGTAATAAACAGATAACATAGACTTCTTAAAGTAGAGTGCGGGACATCTCACCTTGCGTTGTCTGCCAACTCAGACCTCCGATGAACATTTTGCTGAATAAGAGAAATAGAGGACATAAGTGCAAATCAATGACACACTTCGTATAACCACGACACGGGTAACAAGCACAACATAAGTGTGGAGATTTAGATTAAATACAGCATTGTTAAAGTAAGAAGGAAAATATCGGCCATGTTGCGAAGTCACCAATGGCCACTTGGGCCGTTATAGTCCCTAGAGAAAGAGAGCGAGGTCTTCCAGGTGAGGAGGGAAAGTTGCTATATGCCGTGTCCATAAAGCAGGTCAAAACAAACAGAAAACAATCGTGCGCCTGTGTGTGAGCGCCAGTGCTCCACGGTTCGGTGGATCACACACTGGGGATCACATCAGAGAAAGCATGCTCTTCTTTTGTTTCGGCGCTGCTCCGTTGGGCTCCGCACTAAAACTAAAGTCCAATGTAAACTCCTACTGAAAGAAGCCGGGCAGAGACGGAGACAAGGCGGCGGGTGAGGCTTTACCAGGGATCGTGGGGGGAGTTGTCCGTGGAGGACAGGCTGGTCTGGCTCCCTTCCGTATCCATTCTGCTTCACTAGTATTCCCGCACTGTGAGGCGAGGATCGGCAGCGAGCTCCACTGCTCCAGACTCAGGGGCGGTGAGGGAGGATCAGTGGGGGCGGGGGTAGGCTAAAAACGAGCAGGGACAACGCGGTGCCGCGACCGCGCAAGCGTGCGCGCACGCACAAACACACGGCAGAGCAGACCCCGCCTCTACCTCGTTTTCCGTGGTGACGAAGCGCTGTCGAACGAACCTGCCCTCTCCTCTTGCCCGTTGCATTTATTCATGCCAGTGGCGCTTTCCGTAGTGTTTCCCCGTTGTCCGTGACAGGGCTGATCAACACAGCACGGATAATTTTCAGATGTGCTATTGGTGACTACGTCAATGACCGACGTAGCAAGCCCACTGGCTCTGAGGCATGTCTGTCAGCGACCAGGTGAATAGACCAGCCAGTAGGGAATGAAGTCCAGGGAACAAGCCTACTGCTAGAGAGAGAGAATGGGATGATTAATGACAGGCACAGTAATGGTCCTCTGATCTTAAAGGAGTCCAGCTTGCTTTATTTCCTCACTGTCCATTTAGATCTCTTCAAACCACCATTCATATCTAACAAACATATGCACACCAATCCCTTTTATTAATATTAAGGCAAACCCTCATCCAATCAACAGCCTACTCAACCAAAACAGTAATCCAACCTCCTTTTATCTTTAACCCTCGTCCAACAGAACCTCAACAAAACATCCATTCAAAACAGTCCTCATCAATCCAACCCTTAACCCGGAGTCTAGTCAAGCCGTTATTAAGTCTCTTCAGCCTTACCCTATTTATTATTCACTCTTTAGGGACCTTCCTTCCTTCCCTAAGCCCCCATGGCGTCTTAACTAACTCTTCATCTGAGCCCCAGCCAACCCAGGTGCAGTGCTGGGAGGGACCCCATGCCCCAACCACACCCAAGTGGCAGGCTGCCCTAACCAGCTAAATGGAAGATTTGCTGCTTTACTTTCTGGGATTGGCCAAAACCAGGAAGAGTACCTTGCCACACTTCACAGCTTGCTGCCCTGCTAAAGTTATGGTTCTCACACTGTAGTGTGAGAACCCCTCAGCATTGCTGAGGGGTTTTTAATATGCTAAACATGTGTGTGGCGTGGCATATATGCATATGAAAGAGAGACACGTAGAGCTAATAGTCCTCGCTACATGCTTTGATGCTAACGGCCTCCTATCTCAACTACTTTATAACATTCCGCTAATATGTATTCCCTGCTCCATGTGACAGTATGTGTATGTGTTTGTGTTTGTGTATGTTATTCTGTTAGGGGCCGCGGGGCGTTTGTGTGAACGGCAGCGGTTATGTGTGGCTGTGTGTGCGTGTGCGTGTGCGTGTGCGTGTGTGTGTGTGTGGGTGTGTGGGTGGTGGGGGTGTAGTGATCGGGGAGGGGGTGTGACTGTAGCCTGGTGGACCATAGCGAGATAGAGAAAGAGAGAGAGCAGTATGTAGGACAGGACCTTGCACCAGCTAGCCTATACCCTGGCCAGGGCCGGCGTTGAGCGTGCTGAATTTCTGCATGCATGATCAATGGCACAGAATAAAAACAGAGGGAGAAGGAAAAGTGCTGTGGGGGAGGGGAAGGCGTGAGCTAGATGTGGAGGAGAGCAAGATGAAATAGGAAATGCATAAAAATTAGAGGTAGAGAGGACTAGTTTGCCCTCACGGTATACAGCATATATATATTTACAGCAAATATACTGTATATAA
>JAODUH010034032.1:0-21950 GCA_027564835.1 Typhlichthys subterraneus
TTGTAATAAGGAACACAAAGCGGTGCAGGCCGCACAACACTATGTGTTACCAATGTGGGTGATACAGATTCTGAGGGCGCACCCTATGGCATCTACTGGATTTCTATATTATCAATAATGGTTATCGATTAATCGAAGAGATAATCGATTAATCGAAAAAAATAACCGATAGATTAATCGACAAAAAAATAATCGTTTGGTACAGCACTAGTCTTCAGTGTTATGTTTTGTCATTATGCTGTTAACTGCCAATCACGTATCGGTGCACATTTGTTTTGCTCGTCAATCAGTGCTCAGTTGTTCTTCCGTCTGCGCTTGTAATCACCTCGTAACAATGATCAACTAAAATTATTAATTTTAATAATATTGTGATTCAATAATGTTCGAGCTAACATTAGCTAGGTATGCTAGTGGCTAAAATATTTGAATGGTCATTGTTGTGGGATCAAACATTTGAAGCAAGACTTCAGATGATTATCTGGCAGCGGCACCGTGCTACTAAGCATCAATGTGTCACATCTGGGCGAGTTTCCCTGTGAGATTTTCAATCAAGAATATAAAGGGAGACAAAAAGTGCTCTCAGCCAGGCTGTAAACCTTTCAACTAAATCTAGTAGGCTATTTACAGTGCCCTCTCTAAAGTAGTAGTGTATCAAATAGGCATTATGCTATAAATGAATAAATGCCATTATAACATTTAAAGTCATGTAATTTAATTTAATTTCAACTCAGAACGCCGGTGTTATTATACAATTATATATGATGTAGGCACACAAGCATTAGGTCTGGCAACTCTCCATTGGGAAGTGTTAACAGTTTTTTCCTTCTACTGGGCATAGAGACCTCTGACCTATTATTACTATTACGTTTAACCAATAGGCGTGCTACAACGGTTTTTGAACAGCTCATCTAGCTCTACCACCATTTCAAAACACAAGTGTAATCTCTCTGCAGCCTGGCTCCGCCCGACAATTGCTCTCAGATACATTAAAAACTATAGAATCTTATTTTAGAAAATGTATGAGAGCAATTGTCTTGCGGAGCCAAGTTACACGAGCACCCCCCAGGTGCAACACCCCCTCCCCCCCACACACGCCTGAAAACATTACTTAAAAACGAAAACACTGTAAACATATGTAAAATCTGAATGAGCTGCGTTGCGTCGAATATTGGGGCGCCTAATGTTTGTGCTGGTGCTCCTAACATTTTCAGTAACTTCTCCCACTTGTAGCACCACGTGCTACAAGTGGGAAAAGTTAGTCTGGAGCCCTGCTGTATAGCCTACCGTACTTTACAACAAATAAAAACAAATATAATGCAAGGGAATAAACATAACATACAGTCATTATGGGCATTATTCGGATATTACGTAGGTTTACCGTAGTTAGCATTACTGTAGGCTACAACAGTAATCACTCTTAGTCAGCCTATAGAACTACACCGCAGCGATTTCCCCTCGATAGCCAACAACAATGTTAGCCGATGCTAACTACAACAAAAGGCTCCACGTTGTAATCATAGAACTAGCCTTTTGCTACAAAATGGTATGTGTGTGTACTTACATACATACATACATACATACATACACACACACACACCTTTATTTAACCATGTAAAAGACTCATTGAGATTGAAATCTTTTACAAGAGCTACCTGGCCAAGAGGGCATCTTAAAACGTCCACATACAACATTTAAACGCACAATGTCCACCATTCAATTACAGTACCACAAAGTCATAGTCAATAGATGTGAGGCAATTGCAATCATTGTCCCTTTTCACATCCCCTAAAATAAATAATGTTGTATGATAGTTCTACCAAGCAGCCCACAATATAAATAGGCAACATTAAGAACTTTGTTTCGTACTTAAGACATATGCTACGTTTCTTTATACAATGTTAAAAGTTATTATAAATGCAACATTCAATTCCAAAAGATTTAAGACGTCGCAATCTACTCAGTTTCTAGAGAACACGTGGCTATGCAGCCTTTATATTACAACAACGAGAAGCTAACAATGCCGTCCTGGCGTTTACTGAATTGTCGGTGTCTTGTCGAATATATATATGCACGCTATCACATCATTGTGGTTGCATATACATTACACATTCCACATAACATACCCATCCATTTCTGCAGCTTTCTTTCCTCAATGTCCACTCTCACAGACTTTATGCGCGTTCCCGCTAAATTCGAAAACACGTCCGTGTCCGTAGAAGTAGATCCGGTTTTCACTGTAAGTTGCTATGGAAACCTTATAAATAGTTTGGATAAACGTTTTGTGGCATCCTTGCTGAAAATGTAACCACTAACCAGTTGTTTTAAAACAATCAAAAATGTTAAAGCATTTATGATGTAGCCTACTTGATTTATATTAAAATAGACTCGCTTTATTTTATTTTCTCTCCAGAAATCGTTATATCGAATCTGTCTTGAATCAAACTCGAAACTTATTTTAAAAGTTATGAGTTGTAACGGGAATGTAGTATAGAACACTTTAAACTTCGTGAAATATAGAGAATTTCTTTTTCAGCAGCCCCAAAACACGTTTACTGTTTGCATTTCAACATGATACCTCCAAACCACGGCAAATGGCCGTGTTGACGCCTGTTTGTTTCCCATGCCTTCTCTTCATTTCATTTTGAATTATCAAAAGGCATAGATCAAGGCCTATATTTGATAACGCAAGCACATATGCTACTATTTTTGTGTCAGTGTTGCGGTTTAAGGTGCGGTTTACGGTGTCCGCGCAGACTCAGAAGGTAGCTGAAAGAGCGTCCTCGAACGAGCCTGCGCTCGTGCGTGTAACACGCACGATCACGACGAAAGAAATTGTAATTAGGCTGTCGCTAGAAGACACCCAGTCGCTAGTCCACGCCTTGGTGTGTAGTTCTAGATTAAGAAAAAACGAGCGCACACCATATGCGCGAGAAAGAAACCAGTTCGCTTATAAACCAGTAGGGACATAACACCGGCCCTCTGTAATAGCTACAATACACCGCAGCGATTTTCGATCGTGCGTGTGGGAGCGACTGCTTATCAACAGAAATGGCCAGGAGTCTTTCAGTGGCGCAGGAGATGTTTTTTATGGGGGGGGGAGGGGGTGTGTTAAAGTGTGACGAAAAATGTTAAGACTGTACAACTATGCTTTTAGTTATTAACCCTTACGTTGTCCTAAGGCCGAAATGACCCCAGCGCGAATGCGGACTGCTGGTAAGTGTTGCCCACGCACTGTCCTAAGGCCAAAATGACTACCAACGCAATTCCGGCCTGCTGGAAAGTGTAGCCCTTGCGCTGTCCTACATCCAAAATGACCCATATTGTCGCTTCTGTTCGGTTGGATAGACCCCGGGGGCACGCCGTGTATGCGCTAGCACGATGGCTACGCAAAGAATAAGGACAACGCGAGGGTTAAAACCGAATACAACTCCGAAAAAAAAAAAAAAACTTAATAAAAATGAGAACATACATTTTTTTCAGCAGCCCAAAAACAAGCAAATTGTTTACTGTTTGCATGTCAACATGATACCTCCAAATCACGGCAAATGGATTTATGGATATGCATCGTGTTGCTCGCCTGATTGTTTCCTATGATTCATTAGAATTCTCTTCATTTAATTTTGAAAAGGCATAGAAATGCCTACATTTGATAATGCAAGCACTATGCTACTATTTTGGTTTCAGTGTTGTGGTTGACTCATCAATAGCTGTCAGTAATAGTCCCGCAACTTCCTTGCTTCTGTTTTCCGTGCAGACTCAGAAGGTAGCTGAAAGAGCGTCCTCGCATGAGCATGCGCAAAATCGCGACAACAGAAATGGTTATTAGGTTGTCGCTAGAATACGCCCAGTTGGTGTAGTTATAGCTTTAGGGTGATCCAGAGCCAAATGGCTAGAAGGAGAAAAAAACTAAATCCCTTTCAGCTATTAAAATCAATATTTTTAATGATGCATTTAAAATATCAAAATAGGTCCATTCCTTTTATCAAAGTCTTTATGAATCACATTATGAGTTTAATGCAGCAGTGTTTATATATAGTGGTGAAGATTTCCAAATAGATTTCACGATTGCGAATGCGTTATCATGAAGCTAAGGGTCTAACTAACTAATTGCTCCATTTTTTTTAAATAGTTGTTGAATTGTTATCTTTGAACATGCATTATTTGAATCTCTTGATAGAGAAATACAAATCTCTCTATTAGCTGATGATACCTGTGTTCCTCAAGAATAAAGAGCAGCTAAATGAAACTTTATTTATGATCAACTTATTTACCAAGGTTTCTGGGTTAAAATTGAATATGCAAAAATGCAAAATTATCTGTTTATATAACCGTACAGAGTCCACTTTAAATGGCATTCCAGTTACAATAATGTGTGAAATATTTAGGTGTACATATTTTAAAAAACCTGACTGTAAGACAACAATTAAACTTCTCACCAAAACTAAAAAAATGTCAAGTTGATTATGAATAATTGGTTACAGACTTTTCCATTTTAGGTAGAGTCCATCTGGTAAAAGCTGAAGGTCTTTCACGTTTTATATACCGATCACTATCTCTGAATCTACATGTAAATAAATTAATGCTTTTGTCAAAATCTTTTGGAAAAATTGTAATCAACATCTTAAAAAAGCTGTCATTGCAGGGAGGAAATTTGAGGGGGGATTTGATCAACTTCGGGGGGTCATTTTTAAGCTCAAACTGTTTGATACAGAGGGAGTTTCATGAAAATGACAAAGTGACTCCTAGAGGAGCATTTTTCTGGAATTCAATAATTAACTAAATTAATTGGAAAAAAGCTTGGCTATTGTATTTATAACAAAGTGAGGGAGGTACATCTCAAAATTCAGCATTTTGTGACACGATAACTAGTATTTCGAATAGTATACCTAGTAGTGTGTGTTTTCTCGACTGCCATTGCTGCTTGTTAATTCTAAATGCATTCTATATTCCGCAGACAAGTTCACACATAAGTCACTACCGGATGCATCCTTAGTAAAAACCGTTAATCGAGAACACTCCTGATATTTTATCTGTTCTTGGCAAGATGCGAACTTGTGAATTGTAAGAGTACTTGGCTGTGAATGATGACATTTCACAAGTCCACAAGAACAGAAAAGAAGGCATATTGAGAAACAGCCTCTGTTTTCGGTCCAGTTTGCTGTAGATACTAGGCGCAATCAAAGCGCATTGCTGCCCTATTCCTAGCTCTAATTGTCTCCGTGCATTTCTTACTTCTCCAAGGAACCACCCATTTCTTCTCAGGTCCTTTTTTTAATGGATATTAGCAAGAGCAGCAGAATGCACCACTACCCCACTAAATGCAGAATTCCATACACTGATATCACCAGCTATCCATATTACAGACCAGCTCCAGACAATACACCTCAAACTGTACCCAGTCAGCTCTAGCCAAGTCAAGTCGCTGAGGACCCCATCCACATCACTAACTAAAGTTCTACCAAAACACACTGATCCAACACATTCCACATCCCACTGCTAGCCAATTCAGCTGAGGCCATAGTTAAATCAACACATGATTCTGCACCACTACCCACCTGATACCTTGTAGGCCTACCATCATTAAGAACAACT
The DNA here is from genome assembly GCA_027564835.1 of Typhlichthys subterraneus. Lineage (NCBI taxonomy): Eukaryota > Metazoa > Chordata > Actinopteri > Percopsiformes > Amblyopsidae > Typhlichthys > Typhlichthys subterraneus. The sequence continues at coordinate 5,593 of JAODUH010034032.1, forward strand.
AGGCTATACTTATTCAACAACCCCATTACGATCATTACCTTTACATCACCACAGCGGGTTGTGGGAGATAAAACCCCCAACTACAACAACAGGGAGTCTTACATTTTCCATCATTCCATCCAACATCACATCAGTCAGCTGCACACAGGAGTTATACATATTAACTACAGACAACCTGCCACTTACACACCACACCTCAATCCTTATACATTCAATATCCGACTTAATCCCATTTCAAACCTGCTTTAACAAATATTGCACATGATGAGCCCTTTGATGTTTCATTTTCCAATGTACACCAACGACATTGGCCTGCTGACTTACAGATTTACAAAAATCTGTAAATTCCCATCAAAAAACGGTTGCATGGAGGACATCACCCAACTCCTTCCTCAGCAGTCCAGACATCTTCAGGACTGCTGGAGGATTGAATGACCCAAAACTCCCTCCGCCCTGCAGTTTCATTATCACCTTCAATTTCTCCACCACAACCTCCTCAGCCACTTCTCATGCGCTTCTCCAACTTTAGTTGATCAAAAATAGACGCAGACGAGACTTGCACACCAGTTCTTGATGAATATCCACGCAGGACTTCATCTCTTCCCAGAGCGCCAAGCCAAGCTTGGAATAGCCTAATTGGAGCACTATTTCAAGGTAAAGCGTTTGGTTTATTATGAACTTCCGCAGAGTAGTGTAATATTCATTCATTTATTCATTATCTTTTTGTTTTGACCATACATTTGTTTTATGAGGTCAAAGCTTGGCCTTTGTTTTTGAGCTTCTGTTTTCATTGTCTGTTTATGGTATTGAATGCTGTTCATCCTCTCTCATCTCCAGGGTCAAAAAAAAGTTTAATACATTATTTGAATATGTTTTAATAGTTATTAATTACAATAAGGGATCATGCAAATTAATGATCAATTATTGATCATAATTATATTTTATTGTGTGTACAGTTACACTGAGACTGCCACATCGGTGTAGTTATTTTAAAGTAAATACGTTAATTGAAGCGATTGGCCCAACGAACTGAAAATATTATTAAAATAAATCAATTTCAGTTTGTTTATTTGGCATATCGCATGGTAAATTTGTATGAAAAATGTACAAAAGCATGATTATAAGATATGTTTATTAAACAATTCCAAGAAATGCACACAAGGTATAGTGTAATCAATTACCTTATGAATTAAGACAGGATCAACAGACTACTAGATATACTTAATTCTGGTCAGCCAGCTCACCCCTGCTGAGGGCGAAAATATTTGTCACATTCGGGAGGTCAAAGAGAACTCAAAAGCAGAATAAACTCCAAAAAATATTTAATAAAGGGCATGGCTTGAATAAATGCTTGCTAAAAATTATAACAAACACAAAACAGCCAGTGTAAGGACTATCAAGACTACCAAAAACAACAGCTTGTGTCTCAGGGATATGTCAAGACGATCTAACAGAACAATGAAAGTCTGTGGGCTTTAAACTATTAATGAGGCCCAACAAGGCCCAGGTGCGACGCCTGCTTGATTGGTCCTTGGCTCAGCAGCAAGAGACTAGCCTGGGAGATGATAGAACACACACGCGCACACACGCGCACACACCTATTTGCCTATTTGTCTCAATCTCAAACATCAAGTGAAGTGAAATCATGTTGGGACCACAAACATTATAGTGTATAGATCCCTTCCATTATGACTTATTCAAGATGTGTGGCTTGGTATTTTGACTGTGCACATATTCTCTATACTACAGACTTGTCTCACAAGGCAATGAATGTTATGCTAGCGAGGCTGCAGCTACTATTGAAGTTGTAGTGGATTTACAGCACTGTAAACATGCACACACACACACACATCATAAACTCACTCAAAATGTTCATGATATTTACATACAAAATACAATGAACTGTATTATGTCCTCCAAGTATTAGGCTAGGGACATTTTCCATGAGGCGAGGTCAGGAACTCTGGCGGCTGTCCGTCATGTATTTTAAATGGGGAATCGATGTAAGGTTGAGCCCCCGCCCCCTTTCACCCTCCCAATAAGACGGCTTTCATTTCCAGTCATGGGTCTGTGGTGGAAAATTTTCACTCGCATCTGCCACACACACAAACACACACACACATTAGTGTCAGTTCGGCTGCTGGGGATAATCAGGTTTGGGTATCTTAGACTCCCAAGATATGAGAGTGGCCATACACCCTGCTCTCTCTCACAACAGGGCCATATACAGCGCCTAATTAAATAAACAGCTTTCTCTCTCTCTCTCTCTCTCTCTCTCTCTCTCTCTCTCTCTCTCTCTCTCTCTCTCTACAACAACCATTCTCTGCGTTTCACAATTAACCCGGACCTTCACCAGATTTGTCATGTTTTACGTCGCCCTGCGTACTCTAACCCAGTGGTTCCCAACCAGGGGTACTTGAGCAGCTAGCAGGGGGTACCTGGAAAGATTAGGGGTCACAAATTATTTACAAAATATGTACAAAATAATACAAATGTCTATTGCTACAGTAAAATATATGTTTAGGCTAGGTATGCAAGACTGCCACAATACTGTATAATTCTCCAGGCTAGGTGTCAAGTGTTAAACTACTCTGAAGTTCACGTGCACATCAAAACTGCACACAATTAAATCAGCTAACACATGGACATGTGCGTTCACTAGAACACATTTAGGGGAATCATCCACACACAAACATGGGGGTACTATTGCCTTGGCAGGACAGCTCAAGGGGAACATGAGATAAAATAGGTTGGGAACCACTGCTCTAACCGACCACGGAACGAGGGGAAATGTATCCAATAAATGACCTCCCAAAATGATGTGCACATACACTATATGATAATGTGTATTGGTGTACTGCCATCACAAATAAACAACCTCCTTTGTGTTATTTGTGAATAATTTTACAAGAGAACATGTACAGCATAGAGCTGTACAGGCTGCAGGACACAAGAAAAAGGATTAGGTAAAACATTTGGAAAAATAAGGAGAATGTAATGGAGTAATTACTAAATAATGTGACAGATATGTACATATTTTTGCACTACATATTCGCCCTTGAGACTATAATACAAATGGTATCACTTGATGGCCAGATGAGTCAGTAGGCTAACATACATATATGTGCTGAGTCATTCTCTGGGTTTTATTGAGATGCTCAGAAGACCTGTGATTCAGCAGGCTGACGTAAGCTACATATGTTATATGTACAAGCCTAACACACGCCAGGTATAGCAATTGGACCAGTCAAAGCTAGACGTTTCCACTGATACAGAGCATGAATAATGCGCTCTGAGTTGGAGAACATTGGCCACAGGGCTACCAGTGTGCAAGCTGTAGAAAAGAGTAGAATGACGCACGCAAGCTTCGCTTTTTCAGATCCTGGCCAACGATGTGTGTGCGTGTGTATGTGTGTAAGTGTGTGTTGGGAGGGGGGTATAGCTGAGTGTGTGAGCATGTATGCTAAGTTTTTGGGCATTGGTAAGAACCCCAAAACTGTGGTTTTAAAGCAGGACTGGGCAAAGTCAGGCCTGTGGGCCGGATGCGGCCCTTTGAGACATTCTAACCGGCCCGCCTGGTACATCAAACATTTTAAAAATAATAATACAACTTACAATTACTTGACGAGCTCTACAGAATGTTACGTTATTTACTGCGTAAAAAATATATACATAGTTAATGTGAACTGTTACGTTTTATTATGAAAATTGTGTTGCATAGGAATAGTCTATGCATACGAAATATACAAGTTAACAAAGTTAGCTATTTTGTATTTTAGCATGTTGGTTAAAAACGTAATGTGGTCCTCGAAGTTCTCTGACATTTTTCAATGTGGCCCCCAAGTGAAAGACCAATTCAAATGTTATTCATCTTTCTGGAGCAGCTACCATTACAGATAACAAAATCATGTGCTGTAGCTGTGAGATTAAATAAAAATAAAATATAGGCTGGGATAAATGTAGTTTGATGAGTCACAATTAGCATGTCAATATTAGCACTATCCCACAGGGCTAGTGGAAGGGGAGGGGTAGGGGAGCTATAGGAAGCCGTCCTGTAGTGTGAAAAGCAGGAGGAGGGAAACACTGGCCTAAAATAACTACCTCCGTTGGTGTGTGTTTGTGTTTCCGCATGCGACTATTTCTGTCAGAGGAGTCAGTCTCCGTAGACAATAGCTCGTGCCAGTAGAGTTCCGCTGGCTGACGTCGTCGCTCAACAGATGGCAGGTCTTTCACGCAGGCCTGCGCACAGTATCAGTGCATGGAAGGACGCCGCACATTGACGCCAGAGTGTCACTCACATATGCCCCTGTGTGTTTGTGTGTGTTTGTGTGTCTACCCTGGGTCAGTATATTAGATAGTTCTTGTCCATCTGTCCCACTGTCCTCGAGGTGTTTTGGTGTTTTCTGGGCACAAACTGATGCAATGTTATCCACTCCTCATCACATGATGCATTGTTGGTCTGCAGTAAGTGCAGTGAGTGTTCGACGTGAGATGGGTGATGATGACATGGACAGAAATACATATGACACCACTATGACACTGCAGTGAGACAATTTTAACATGTTTAACCAATTCCAACTTTCAACTACATTAACCTAAATAATAATGCGTTACATTAATTGCATAAAATCTAATGTTTTAGTTAATTATCATCATACTTTGAAATAGGAACTGGAAGTGGATATCTTTTTCAAATTGCAGACAGTATATAAATACAGCATGCTATATATATACTGTAGTGTGTATACAGTGTATATTGATGGGTGGGTAAGTGACACCAACATTTCATCCATTTCATCTAAATGCATGAGCCTATCTGATGACAATATGAACAAAGCATTACATACAGTTTAAAATAAATAACAATCTATTGTGATAAAATAAAAATATAACATAAAAAATCATTACCACATACTTTGCAAATAAACATTTCTCAACGCCAAAAGAGCGTAAGTGCAGTTATGCCCCTTTGGCTTAGTATGTTAAGTATTTAAGTCTGTTGGTTTTTAATGAATAACTCCAAACTGATTAAACTCCAAACTCTTGTGCCTTTTTGGCAGTAGAACGAGCTCATCAAGAGCTTTGATATATACATCTCTGTTTCACCCAAAATGTCACTTACACCCCTCTGGTTCTCACCCCTCGACTCATTGACGTACGTGTACATAAAATATGTATGAATATAGATGTCATCATGTATGGGATTACATGCCACCATGATGCAGTGCTCCTCCTGCCTATGCATGTGTTACTCACCCCCCTACACAGTATACCTCAGCTTCCTGTTTCATAGATGTTCTCTCCTCTCCTCACTCCTGTTCTTCATAGCTTGTGCCAGCAGTGGAAAGATGGAGAGAAGCCATTAACTGGGCGGCTGAGCTTGAGGGCTAAAATTAATCAAACTAACACACACAAACACACACACAATGCACATATTGTGTAATAACAGCCCACGCTCGTGTGCTAAGAAAGGGCACTAATTCTTTAATCTCCATCTAACGTCACAGTCAAGACGCCTTGCATACACATGATATTGTTGATAATAAATGTACATTAATGATTTGACCGGTAGAATGGGGAGAAGTCACAACATCTCTGGGTGTGACTCTTGGGGACCCATTCATAAAACAGACATGATACATATGATCTCAAATATGAAAACGTTTAATTTTATTTTTTAGTTATCTTGCAGGTTATGTAAGGGTATTGCAGTTCGGACACCTCGATGACTGTATGAAGCCTTTATGAACAATTTAATAGGAATTATTAATATAACATGTAAGGAATGAATTGCCAAACATATGATAAAATGTATATAAACATTGTGTAAAATCAAAAGAAATTAACAGAAATACTTTATTTTATTGTAATACAAAAAATATTGTGAGTGCCAGAGTTTTTCCATGTAGGCTAATAATAAAAAAAAAAATACTACAAAAAATACTTCAGTATTGTATTTTTTGTGTGTGGTGAATGCAGGTGCGGACCAAACAAAACACAAACACGGGACTGCTTGGCATTTAATCAGTATGAGTCACCCTAAAATTCTTTTTAGCTTCAAACTGACGTGAACTTTGTTGAGACCTATGGTTGAGATACATCAATGCTGGTGCACTGGGTGAGTGGACTGATGCAGTTTTAGTACAATGGCGAGGATAAAGGGGGGGAGAGTTGTGCCTGCTTTATAATAGTATAGAAAAAAGGCATACGGTTGTTTATTTGTTGGCTTTACCAGACAACACCTCGTCCATATAGCACAAAATAACAGTGTCCCAGAACGTGTAGACTGCATGCGGTGACCATGCTGTTCTGTCCAAACTATGTTCACCCTGCTTTGTCCCCTCACACATTCAAGGGCACATACTGCACATGTGCAATAACACACCTTTGTTACTGACAAGATGTCTCTTTTACATTTTAGCCTACAGTAGTTCATGGACTCAACCTTTACAAAGCTGGGTGTCCTCTGTCAAATCTGCTTTTTAAAACTGCCTTCCCTTTCCCAGATCCCTAATCACAGACAAACATTTTCACAGTAAGATGTTGTGTGTCTATCCTCTAAAATGTAAACTTGTATATCATTAGTAATAAGCCTTTTTTTGTTTTTGAAGGCCTCTGTTTTTGTGTGTGTGTGAGAGAGAGAGAGAGAGAGAGAGAGAGAGAGAGAGAGAGAGAGAGAGAGAGAGAGAGAGAGAGGTCACACTGTATCTCTGTAACGTTGTTTCATTCTGGATGAAATCTGCCCCCCATTATCCACTCTCATCCAGTTGTGACCTTCCCATGCATGGCTTCTCACAACTAAAGCACATGACACACACACACACACTCTCTCTCTCTCTCTCTCTCTCTCTCTCTCTCTCTCTCTCTATGTGCTTGAGTTCTTATCTGCCCTAACAAAACACTACAGACTTCGAAATGTTGATTTGTTTTACATAGAAATCTTTGTTTTAACAGGACAAATCTCTGTCTGTCTTTCTTCAATTCAATGTTGTTCATAAATCATGAACAACAATCACTTTCCACACATTCAAACTAATGGCATATAAATTACTAGGTGAACAAAAAAGATCTGCTTTCTCTGACATTATACTGTAAGGTGTATAGGCCTACACAGTTATGGGGAAACACAGTATACTAAACATATCTGCTACAATAATTCTTTCATTTCTTGCAGTTCCTTAACAATTCCGTGCATGTTCTGTGATCACACTCATGCCTATGAATTCTAAGTTGTACTTCACTTGACTTCACAGAAAATCTATATAATAATCATATTCTGAAAATATCTCAATATAGTAAATTATAGTATTCAATGTCATGAATTCATTTTTCTTTAAGTAAAATTATACTTTCTCTGAATCAGTTTTTGTCAGTGGAGTTGTCAAACTGTTTATGATGAGATTACTACAGAGCTACAGGAATCTGGGGCCCAAATACTGGAGATGCTAACAACTGTTACATGATACTATCCTACTCACGTGGCTGTTAACACATTAGAAAAAATGGCTTTTGTCAGCACTAATACCGTAGCCTAGCTTGGCTCTGCCCGACTATGCTCTCAGATCAATTTATTTATCTGAGATTACAGCCTGGACACCCTGATCACATTAGCATTTGCAAAGCCACCATGTAGCGGCCCAATCAGTGGTAGAACTAGACGAGATGGACAAAACAATTGTAGCAACCGGCGATTGGTTCAGCTCTTCAAAATTAACAAGAGGTCTACACCATGTAGGAGGATACGTCTGCCAACACTTCCCAATGGAGCGTGGCCAGTGGAGCATACACCAGGCTACTAATAACATGTAGCCTGGATAAACCTACAGACACACAAACACACACTGCTGTTGGTCTAAAAACAGTGATCTTGATCCAGATCACCAGCGTGTCAGATGATCAAATGATAATTTGATTTTGACCAAGTAATAATAATAATACTAATAATGATAATACATTTTATCTAGGATGCCTTTCAAAACACTCAAGGACATCTTACATTGCAAATAGGCAAATACAAAGATATAAAAAATTTGGCTGAGACGTTTATATACTATAGTAATACACATTTTACCAAGGCAGGAGTAAACAGTACATTCTAGAAATAAGACATTTAAAACAAAAATATCTTGGAAATACAACATATACAAAATATATACAAAATAACTAAAATAAAATAATAATACATGCTTGTTGGGAGGGCAAGGGAGTCAAGTAACAATGTAAAAAATGGTTAAGTCTCATAGGCAATTTTGAAGAGCTGTGTTTTGAGGAGTTTAGTGAATGAGTTGACTGTGGTAGCATGTTGTATGTGCAGTGGAATCAAGTAAGAGGCAGGAGGTAGAGGTTGAGTCCAATGATGTGTTTATCCAGGACAGGTTCCCAGAAGGGGTGGAGGGCGATTGTAGATGGAGGTGGATGTTGAAAATGTTTTCATTGAAGACGTCCAGAAATAAATTGCACAATTCTGGGATGGGGACAGGGTTGGAGTTATTAGGATGTTCAAGTAGGCGCTTTACTGTTGAAAAAATAATGTTTTTTTTTTTTTTAATCAGAGTTGATATTGGAAGAGTAATTGGAAGATCTGGCTGTTGAGAGGGCAGTTTAGTATTTTGAGAGGTGGTCAAGGTAAGCTTGTGAATGCAATTCTTGCCCAGTCACCTTATACAGACATTCAAGACGCCGTCCAGCAGCCTTTAGCTGCCATAGCTCAGGAGTGTACCAGGGGGCAGTGTAAGTAAAGGAGACTCAGCGTGTTTTGAGAAGAGCAAGGCTATCCAGAGAGGAGGAAAGGCAGTCATGGTAGTGAGTGGTGATGAGGAAAGAGATGAGAGACAGGGGTACACGTTAGTTTAATTTTTCAAAATGTGATGGCGCAGCAGCAAATGAATATGTCTGTCAACATGTATATTAAAATCACCTACAAGCAGTACATTGGGGTACATGGCACTAATCAAAGCAAATAGTGAGGACAATTCTGTTGGGTCGTTGCTAAGGGAGGGGGGTGGTCAGATATGGGGAGGTGTCCCTCCGTGACATTAACAGGAGAATCACCAGTAGAACAGACTACATCAATGATGTGACCGTTATTGTGAGTGGGGAAAGTTACATTTTGGATGAAATCATGATCGTCAAGTAACAACATGAAAGCAGTTCTGTCAACATAGATATTAAAATCACCTAAAAACAGTACATTGGCACTAATCAAAGCAAATAGTGTGGACAATTCTGCTAAAAACATGACAGATGGTTTCTATACGGTATATATAAAATAATCAGAGGTTGGGAGCCAGGGAGTTTTAAAGCAATACATTAAAATGTAGTAGTTCAAATAATGTCAGTTAAAAAATACAGAAGTAGAAGCTGAGCCAATGCTAATATTATACTGTATGTAAACATGGAGACCTCCATGGTAGAAGGACCTGCAGAATAAAATACTGTGTCTTGTAAACATGATTTCAGATCATAAATATTAATCAGATTTCTTCTGTTCTTACATTCATATACATGAAATGTATCTGTAATATATATATATCTGTGAAATTGCCCTGTAATCAAGTAGCACAGGGTATTCAGCAGCAGCCAGGATCCAGAGCTGCTGGACACATCCTCTGTCAAGGTTTAGTTGTCAGATAGGATGACCCGCTAGAATGGATGTTTTAGTAAACACAGCACAGAGCAGACGTCATGCGGACTAAGTGTGTACTGGCTCATCATATGCCCACATCGGGTTCCCAAAACAACCACAACATAGGCCGGCGGGCATTTCATCAAATCCTAGCATTACGGAAATTGCATTCACTATTTTCAAAGAGCATAATAGAGCTTTGTCTGGCCCATATTCTAACCTGCACTTGTGGCTAGCACAGCACAAACAAGAACAACTTGGAATAATGTGATAATAAAACATTTAAAAAAAATTAACATTCACAGCTCAATCCACGACTACGTAGAAAGAGTATTTTGATATTGTCCACTGAATGACAACCAAAATGCATTGGACTGGAACAAAACACCCTGCATTGTATATGAATTATAAACAATGGATAAAGATAATGCCGGTTGCTGGTTGCAGTAGCCTACTGTTATAGTGGATGAATAAAGGATAATGGTTGATGAGGTTGTCCCCCATCAGGGCTCAACTTGAATCAGGTTCCTGGTTTTGAGGGCAGAGGTTCAATTCCCCAATTGGCATACCGCTATTTGGTAGACCATGACTTTCAGTGGCTTTTAAACACAGCAGGCAAGAGCACGGCACTGCAACTTCCAGGCAATGTGGTCAAAATCCTTCTAAGAATTTCTGCAGCCATTCAACTGTATTGTTGTTGTAGTTGGTGGTGATGTTGCTAGCCTGAGTGAGCAGATGTTGCCCGCAACAATGAGCTCATCATTATAGGCTGTGCATAAACACACAAACACATGCCAGGCTACTCTACTGTAACCCGGCAAGCCAGATGAATTGTTAGTCACAGGTCTATCTGGGGAGCCGTTAGGGATAGTGTTAGCCAAACAGCTAGCTTACCGTTCTCTGTGCATGCTGAAAAATTATCAGGTACTTCTACACAACTCTAAATAGGAACACAAACAAAACAGTACTCACTGAACACAGCTCACAAAAACAATGAATGACTACCCTACCTTTAAGATGCTTTCCCTTTTAAAACCTTGTTAATAACGTTAATAAGTGGCATATTGTTGTAAGCAGAGATGCTACTATACACTATAAACTAACTCTTAATAAAAGATATCCATACATTGTCACAAAAGGTATAGGCTATTTGCACAACACAAAAGAAAGGAGAAGAGCTATAGCAGGGGTGGGGAGATGATAGTTAGGGTGGTCTACTACCAACCGGTTAGCATTCTTGAGATGTCCACAAGCCATAACTGCTTCTGAATATCTGTTATTCTACACTTTAGATAAAAGCATCTGCTGACATGATTGCCCTATAAATAAAAGCTCTTTCCAAATGCTTTAAAATGTAACAATACAATTGTTGTCTTCAATAGAAAACTTCAAATGTGACTTTAGAAACTACAGTATGAAAGCACAATAATTTCTAAAACTACTGTAATGATATTATTACATATTACAAATAATATTAGAGTGATTCATGGAAAACAAGGCACTCGTTTTACCAAGAAATAATAGGTCAATGTTGACTTGCATTTACATTTTATGCAGTTTCCTGGAAAGCCTTGGGATTTATGGCACCGTACAACTATTAGCAGCTCAGTAATAAACATATCTCTGTTGTTCTGTTTGTCTGCCTGTTTATCTTACTCTCCACAATGTAGATATGTAATTATTAAAAACTAATAATACCATAATAAATACTCTGACTTAATTTGTCTTCAGCTGATTTAAGTTGAGTTTTATTATATCTTTCTTATAATATAACTGACAAATCATTCACAGATTTATTCACTTTGCAGAACAAATCAAAATAGAAATCCAAAAATTATTTGGACCTTTGTCCAAGTGTGAGTGTTGTAGAATGTAATCTCAAAAAAACATCCATGCGGACGCTATCACATGTTATTTACAAAGGAAGAAATACCAGACCATGCGGTTACTTATTAATCTCAAGTTAGCATTTGGCTATTGGCAGTGGAAGATTCCAGAATAACATACAGATCTATAAGGAGGTGCGTGTTTTTGAGAGCTCTTACATCCAAAAGGCTTTGCTCACTGCACAGCAAGGCACGTGAATCGAAGATAAGGACCGCGCCGTTGTGAAAGCAAGTTCTATTGGTTCATTCATGCAGAAATGTGCAAAAATGTGCATAGCATTAATGGGGTGTGTCTTTCGAGACAGTTCTTCAAAGTGCATTACCACCAGTCACCACAAAACATTCCCCCCCCTCCCCACCGACTAATTATGGCATCTCCTTTGCTTCTCTCAAATCCAACCTACATCAGCTTTAATAAATTCTCGATACAGTATATTCAATATAATATATCTGATTAGATTTTTATATTTAAAGGTACACTATATTATGCACCCTATAACCCCACATTTTAGCACCTGTTTATATTGTTAAATATAATAAAAACAATTAATACAGATATTATAATTCAAATTTGGGGAGCTTTAATAGACCATATGTTGATTGAAAATTCATCCCTTAGTTAGGCTGACAGAATACAGGTAACACATATTTTATGTAGCCAGTGTTCTGGCTGACCTCGTCATGTACCTCGACTAATTACTTATTAGAATCTGCAGAAAAGGTATATTTTCCAGGCATCTGTTTGCATGTAAACGTATGTGTTTGAGAAAATGACATGAAAATCCTTACTTATATTTCACTCCCCCAAATCTACAACTAATTTTGTCTATAGATTGTATGAAGGTAATTTGTATACACAAGCCTATAGAGTATGGAAACATATAATTACAATCAATAGGTACCAAACATTTCCTTGTTTATGTCAATATTTAAACCAGTTATACAGTATGCAGGCTTAACTTTGAACTTCTCAGTGGAGCTGCAGCGTCTGTTATTCTCGAGAAAGCTTGCTAAATTCAAACTAAAATCAAACAAAAACAGCTCTCCCTTCAACGTCCAATGGAAACACAATGCAAAGCCTATAGGGCATATTTATTGTGACCGGTGTTCACCACTTTGTGTTACTATTTAAGGAACCAAGGCTATACAGAAGTACCATACTTTTTATAAACACGCACAGAGTTCGGCAAGCTAGTGGAATGCGAGAAGATACTGTATTTGGTGAATTAGAAAAAAAGTGCATCTTACAATTAGCTCGCAATCGCAGATTATACCTTTACTACATTAACTCACTCAAAAGAAATCATCCCTAGAAGTCCCCTACCTCTAGTAAATCCAATTTAGGCCTACTGATTCTACGAGAGTTTCATAACACTTATTAGACTATCCAACCTGAACATTATATGAAGGTAGATAGGCATCGGATGGCTTCAACTTTATGGGAAACAGATTCCTTTCCTGTTGCTTTTGCCCGCTGCTTCAAACACACCACCTCTTATTCAGGTATCCACACACAAACAAGGGGTGAGTGAAGATTTAATTGCAGATGCTATCAAAGCTGTCCAGATAATGCTCACATAGCTCTGTGTGTATGTGTAAATTAAGATGACGCACAGCCTTGCTAAAAGTCTTACTAAATCACGCCTCTTGTAGGCCATGTAAATTGCAAGGCCTAACGATGGATCTGAAGATGACTCAGGAGTTTGAGAGATGTAATTGCCTTATTGTTGTGTAAGAGGTGACTCCGTATGTATTGCTGAGATTAGTCATGGTGTTGTTTATACTATTGTCTGTCTCAAGATTGAGGCTGAGATGTAGTCTTCTCATGCATCTCATGTCAGCCTCATTCTTCTATGTTAATCTCCATGTTCAGTTTGTTTAGTGAGTTCATCTGCTGCATGGTAGCTTTACTGTTAACTCACTAGCATTGTTGTATTCTATCCCATGTTTACAGTATCTCTCCATGCATGATACTGACGCTAAGGTGAAACGTATATGGCCACTGTTTTAATTTGAGTTTTCCTTGTTATCTCAGCATATTTCATATAAATATTAAGATGCAAAAAGCCAGTCTACAGTTGGATGTTAATATTCCTTAAATGTAAATATCCTGAAGCCAAGAAATTTCTGTTAAAAAATAACTTTTAAATTGGGTATATATAATTAAAGGACACATTGTGTAAACATATTCCTGTAACCTAGGTAGATGGATGCCTGTTAGTTTCCACCTGTGTGCTACAACACAGACTGACCCAGCACCATTTCATTGACTATAGCTGAACAGCAGGCCATGTTACTTGTAGTTCACTTCTTCAACTTCAATGTGTTTACCTTCTGCATCCTCTGAATAAATGTAATCATTTAAAAATGTTATTCGTAACTCTGTCCTGTGTCTCGCAGCCCCCCACGGGGTCCCGGCCCCCACATTGAGAACCACTTAGCACAGAAACATACAGGCACACAATTTTTTTTGTGTTATTCTCTGCTATAATCCATTCCACTATTATGCAATCGTTGTTGGCTTTCATTAGCTGTAGGCAAGTGCTGGCACTATATGACATATTTCAGCTAATCTTGTGGATTTCATTCATTCAGCCTGTTTCAAGCATGGGGTTTAAAAAGTCATTATAATAAGTAATTAGTCGAGGTACATGACGAGATCAGCCAGAACACTGGCTACGTACAATATGTGTTACCTGTATTCTGTCAGAATCTGATAGAATCTACAGCAACATCATATTTGGGTGCAGTACACCATCATTTCATTAACACACAAGAAGGATGTTAAATGTAGCTCAGCAGACACAACCACTGCACGCCTGGGGTGCAAGCCTGCAAGGATCACTTTGAGATTGTTAGTGAAATCAAAGCAACGCCTGTGTCATTGTGTTAGACAGGAGATGCTTTAAATGGATCAGAATCACTGTCTTCACTTTTATCTCCTGGAAAAGCAAAAAGACTAATGACTAGAAGTCAGCAGTTCCATATAGAAACAGGCAGAACAGTTGGAGGTGTAGTGTTGGTGTCCGTCTTTTGGGCTCATTTGTGGGTATTTTGAGATACACATACAAAAAAAGGCAGGCAAACAGGTTCACACAGATGCAGTTTCACAACAAAAGTCCAAACCCAAAGTTTATATTAACCTCAGACTTCCGCAGTTATATTTTAACCAGGGTTAGGGTTAACCAGCTAATGTGATGCCATATCCGGAAGACGGATGTAGGCGGTGACAAAACAGATCGATCAGTAATGAGTTTTTGTGTGAATGACTCACTTTCACATTTATATGAAGCTAAATGGTCTTGTGCAACTGCTAACATCTTAGGAGTGCATTGGACCGCATTGGACTTGCTAGATGCAAGTAAACTTTAGCTATTACTAAGATTAAGGTCTCTAACAAAGTTAATGTCAGCAGAAAAACAAAATAAATAATGTTTACATGGGAAAAGATCTATTTAAACGAAAGAAACAAAAAAGGGATAATTTCTAGTTTAGGTTGACAAAATGACACTTGATACAAAATACAGTATTCTATACATAAACATAACACCGAAAGTAGGATTTCGTGTGGTAGATTATTTCTTTGTTGCAATGCTTATTGTCAATACATCTTATACCATTGGAAAGCCTAATTATTTCCATTTTTAAATGGAGCCACATATGTAAGGAACATGCATTTGTATGTGGGTTGCACCAATGACAACACCTCAGCTTTTCTTTGCTGTTGACTCTTGGTGTGGTCATTTGAATGATTGAAGTCTGAAGAAACAAGACACATTGGCAATTTAACAATGTATTCATTTAACAAACAGGAGTGTCAGTAGTGTGTGGAAGAACCATACACAGCCACAACAACCTGCACCTCCTCCTCATGCTGGTCACCAGCCTGGTCACACTGCTGTGGGATGGCATCCCATTCTTCAACCAGCATTTGTCACAAGTCAGCCATCGTGATTGTGTTGGTCAGTGTTAACTTGTGGTGCCGAGGATTTTCTCTGAACTCTGTTATACATACCTCTTACCTGCTTCCCAAAATCACTGACAACAATCAGCTTTTAGTTTAATTCCCCTCTACTGCCAAAGTGCAGTAGTAGTAGTTCAGAGAAAATCCTCGGCTAAATCATAAGCATACAGTATGCCAGGTTGGGCCAATTGAAAACAAGATGATGTCATTAAAACATGCTTGAGTGGATTAACATTATATTGGTACCATTTGAAAACTGAATTAAAATTTTAAATTGAAAACAAATTGGATGTTCTCCCTGCCCTTTATTCTTTTATCAAATAAGAGTCCTTACACCCACTCAACCCATCCACGCCATTTACAATTAATATTACATAACTCTATTTAGATGTGTGTTTCAAAGCTATTTGTCATTTTAAAATCCAGGAGCTTTATATGTACTGTGATACTGCGGGGGGTGCTGCAGGAGTATGGGGTGAGGGGGTCCCTTGTAAGGGCAATCCAATCTCTGTATGTACCAAAGCGTGAGCTGTGTACGGATTCTCGGCAGTAAGTCAAACTCGTTTCAGGTGGGAGTTGGTCTCCGCCAGGGCTGCACTTTATCACCAATCCTGTCTTTGATATTCATGGACAGGATATCGAGGCGTAGTATTGGTGGGGAGGGGTTGCGGTTCGGTAAACTGAAGATCTCTTTGCTGCTTTTTGCAGATGATGTGGTCCTGATGGCATCATCGGCCCATGACCTCCAGCACTCACTGGATCGGTTCGCAGCTGAGTGTGAAGCGGCTGAGATGAGGATTAGCACCGCAAAATCTGAGGCCATGGTTCTTAGCAGGAAACCGGGAGCGTGAGATTGGCCGGAGAATCTGAGAATCAAAGCAGC
>JAODUH010034043.1:0-21947 GCA_027564835.1 Typhlichthys subterraneus
AAGCTATGCTGCCCGTTCTGTGTGCGCACGCTGGGAAAAAACAAAACAAAACAAAAGACTATTTTCATTCTGAGGGAGCACCATGTTGAACTGCAGGGAGAGAGGTTTTTTTTATTATTTTTATCTAGTTCAAATATCAACAAGCTCTCTCCAGACCAGAACAACTGACTGCACCTTTAAGATGGACGTGCACCTTCTTGCCAAAGAGAATGTAAACAGAGGGTTCAAAGGACGGCACGTCCACATTTGATTTTCAGACTGGGGATAGGGGGATTTAGCTGGGCGTTGCCTACATCAGCCTCCACAGCTAAATGTCGTTGGTGACACGCCCACTTAAGAGACTGGAAGCTTACTTTTTTTAAACGCATTATAAGGCTGCATCTCGTTATTATACATTAATATGTGTGTTCCTGCATGCGCAGGAGAGCGTGGACCTCGGGGAGATCATGTACTCGCTGTGCTACCTGCCCACGGCGGGAAGGATGACCATGACGGTCATCAAGTGCAGGAACCTCAAAGCTATGGACATCACCGGCTCCTCAGGTAACCCCAGATTAGAACCGCAGCCCCATAGAGGTTCTCTGAGGTACAGCTACTATTCGCCTGGTCGGCGAACGCCTGGAAGTGACGTTGCACGATTGCTTAGTAAGACATCTCAGTGAAAACAAGCATTGTTTTTCTATGTGGTCCAACTCCGTGTCAATTAAAGCTTCATGGCATCGCCTGGGAGCTCACCATAATATAAATATACTAAATAGCCTAATTCAGCATTATACATAAAAAATAATAAACAGACTTTGCCAAACCCATGTGAATAGCCTACCACTGTTTAACGTTTGGTTGCTAGGCCACAGCCGTGTGTTGTCGTCGAGTTGTCACCGAGTTCTCAAGCCACTGCCGGATATGTCGCCACGGCGACCAGTCGAATGGGCCCGAGGATGGCTAGCGGCCTTGTTTATCCTCACCACTAGGGAGCAGCATGGTCGCCGTGAACGCCGTGGGTTTCTAATATGGGTAGAATTTTTATTACATATTAGTATATATTTAATTTAAGTGCCACTCCTTGATTTGTGTTTGTTGGCCATTGGAAGAATCATTGGAATATACAGGTCAACAATATACAGGCCACAGTGCCTGAATGTGGCACTGGTAAGGTTTGGCTATAATAATAATAATAATAATAATAATACATTTTATTTGAGGATGCCTTTCAAAACACTCAAGGACATCTTACACATTAAATGTGTAAGATGTCAATACACATTTAAAGACAAATACATTTGCAGGAGCACACATTTCTGATACATTGGATACACATAAAATAAAAATGTGTGGAAAACATGAATAAACTTGAAATAATGAACTTGTTGGTTTGGAGAGATAAAATAGCCGTAAGTGGAACAAAGTGTCGTCTATATTGGGAGAATTATCTAGTCTAACAATGGTAAAAAATAACAAAAATTCAGTTAAGATGGTTTTGGATGCATGTAGGCCTATAGCCAAAAGTTGCCTATAGTAAACCTGGAGCTAAACATTGTATTTATCAATACTGTAGTGTACATACTGCCTGTTTGCCCTCATGCTTGAGTGCAAATTGACCAAAACCTGTATTGAAAATACACATTCGGCTTTCAAATGCTTTTTATTTTTTTGAAATTGTAATAAAAGCCCACTTTTCTTTTCTGGGCTGAGAATTAATCTTTCCTTCTATGTGAAATTGCCTTCTGCTCTGCTCCATAATCTGAGAATAAATCACCGCTTCCTTGAAAACCCCATCAGCTCCCAGGGAAAAATAAATAAATAAATCTAAACACCTCATGCATTTCATGAAGCAGTAGGGAACTAGTGTCCACTTCATGGACGTATTGCACTTCACGTATCCTACAAGGCTGAAATTACATTGGGTCTACACCCGAATATTAAACGAAGAAGCCTTATCAACCATTTCACTCTGTTTTATCTAAGCGATGGAAGACTCCTACAGATCAGCTCAGCTGTTAACCTTATCTTTAACATCAACTGAAAATAGAGACATTTTAATTTTAATATGAGTACAGTGGGTTTGATTGATACTCCTATTTTCATGCAACAACATTCTAAATATAATCCTCAAATTGATATTTGATCATTTTATCATTATATTTTATCAAAAAGCTGTTAAACGTTTTGAGCCGTGTTGTCCTGGGCATCCATGACAGTAGAGGGCGCTGTCTGCCTGCCTGTGGCCCTCTCTTAGACCCCTATGTGAAGGTGTCCTTGATGTGCGATGGCCGGAGGCTGAAGAAGCGGAAAACGACCACGAAGAAGAGCACGCTGAACCCCGTCTACAACGAGGCCATCGTCTTCGACATCCCCCCGGAGAACGTGGAGCAAGTCAGCCTCAACATCGTTGTCATGGACTACGACCGGTTAGCTGTCTTACTTTATCACTATCTCACTGTCTCACTGTTTTACTGTATCACTGTCTTGCTGTATCACTGTATCACTGTGTCGCTGTCTTGTTGTATCACTGTTTTACTGTCTCCCTGTCTTGCTGTATCACTGTATCACTGTTTTACTGTGTCGCTGTCTTGCTGTCTTGTTGTATCACTGTTTTACTGTCTCGCTGTCTCGCTGTATCACTGTATCATTGTTTTACTGTATCGCTGTCTCGCTGTATCACTGTTTTACTGTTTCACTGTCTCACTGTTTCACTGTCTCACCGTATCACCATTTCACTTTTTCACCGTATCACTGTTTCACTGCGTCACTGTATCACTGCATCACTGTATCACTGCCTGACCCACGACCCAGAGAACCATCACGTCACCACTCATGAGATGTCTTTGCTACGAACTGGCTCATAGTACAGTTATGTCATAGACAGTTCATAGACAGTTATGAAGCCTCACATGACCAGTGGATAAACTAAAAGGGTTGTCACATCGTCAAGTTGGTTATGAGCAAATTTACAAGAGCTCTTCAATTAAACTCTAGGGGCTCTGTTACAGAGAAAGAAACCAGTCATTAGGGATAATTTGATGCCTCTTAGAACACCATAAGTGATACCCAATCAGCACATTTGAATAATAAACACTTCAGTGCATTTTTTAAATGGTCCTTGTCGAAGGAAGATATGTAATATGCAAAATATAAATCTAAATTAGATTATTAATTATTATTAATACCTTTAAGAAATACACTTCCTTCCTGGTCTGCGATAGAATCATCTTGATTATATTTAGTTATATTTTAGCAATCATTTGATGACTGAATGGTTTGTTCAGTCATGTATGTTGAAAAATGTATACACTAAAATGTATACTGTAAAATGTATACTGTAAATTAAGTGTTCAGATGTAAAAGAAGAGTCCAGATGCAAAAACCTCTAAGTCCATCTAAAAACATTAGCAATTTAAAACAGCATTATTTATTAGATTTGTATATTTGGGTTCACTACTTTCACCTTTATTACAATTAAACAAAGGTTGTTTGTCACTGAATAAAAAGTAATATCTTCCAAAAATGTAACTATTTATTAAAATATTGCCAATTTAAAAACAAAACATTTCAGATGAACTCTTCAAATACGTTTTGGCGGTAAAGGTACCATTTTCAGCGGGATGCCAACTGCCATAAAACAAGAATAAGAAGAAAACTAGGTTTGCCCTGTTGACATGTTGATGTCATTATTTTAACAGAATGTTGTTCGTTTTCCATGACTGGTGTGTATAACCTATTCAGCTCTTCCGAAATGTACTGAGACTGTAAGTCACTTGTATAAATATAATTGTAAATGTTTTTTTTTGTTTTGTGTGTGTGTGTGTGTATGTGCACGTGACCGTATGCACGGCAACAGAGTTGGACACAACGAGGTGATTGGCATGTGTCGCACAGGGCCAGATGCAGAGGGTCTCGGAAGAGACCACTGGAATGAAATGCTGGCCTACCCACGCAAGCCCATCACCCACTGGCACGCACTGGCAGAGGTAGGCGTTGCCACCGGCAACCCACCGGGCCTATCACCAGGGTTGGGGAGTAATTGATTACATGGAATCAGTTTACATTCATTCATACAGTCATTAAATATAAGTCCCCCCCCCCCCCCCACGGCGTAGTGCGTTGAATGGGATGACGTTTCAAAAGCAACGAAAAGTATTCCGATTATTTTACTACATTCGGGTAATAAAAAACTACATTACTGATTATGAATTTAGTCTGGTTACTAGTAACTAATTGGATTACATGTAATATGTAACATACCCAACCCATCCCATGTACATCAGGTTGTAGTACCTCAGTACAGTAGAACCTACCTGCTGCTAAATACAGTACTTAATGTAACCCTACCTGCTGATATATAAAGTATATACTGTAACCCTACCTGCTCCTGAGCAGTTATTAGTATTTTAATCTAACCACCATTAATAGAAAATCATATTCATTTGAATTGTTCATTCATAAACATTTCTCTTCTACTCACAGTGGCCAGGAAGGGCAGCCAGTTTTGAGAGTCAGGGTTCGTGTTCATCGCCCAAACACCCCCAGACACCCTGAGGAGCCCCGGTAGAGTCAAAGGTCTCAGAATGCAGGTTCGTCCTTCTCCGTCAGTGTAAAGGCTATGCGTGGTCAATCAGACTTTCAGAGGAGTCATCTATGACAATGGAATTACACGTATTAGTCTAAACTCTTTCTAAGATCAAAGTGGTACTAAAAGGGTGGATTCATATGTACTTAAGTGCTCTATAGAGCTGCTATGCACAGCACTTACTCTCATTATCTATAATTTGAGGTAATTTCAAAATGAACTTGTACTGTATATTTGCACACTAGTTACTTTGTAATCTTTAAAATGTAACTGCATCTCAGTAACACGTTTGTTATTCGTGTGACTGCGTGCTGCCGACACTTTACAGAACCCAGGTGATGCCTATCATATTGTTTAATGTAATTTCTCTACTTCGAAAGGATACTCCTCCGGCCAAATACAGCTGCTATGTCAGTCAGCATGTTTGTTTAATACCCCCCTGATGTTCAAGGGCTACGCTCCTCAACATTTAGATGGTGAAACAGCACAAGTGTTCAATGTCTGACAGACCCGAACCTGATTGACTGGCAGTTAGCATACCGTATGCAGCTACTGACCTCAGCATGGCATACAGTTAACCTAAAATGTTGTATAATCATTCAGAATATCTAGATTAACACCTGTGTGTGGACAGAGGACTTCAATTCCACGTTTTGGCTGTAAAAATAAACAGAAAACCATCTGTCCTTATAAAACTATTAAGGGAATTATTTAACACAGACCAACTATAGCCAAAATGTACCAATGTTACAGGATTTTCTTTTTTTTTTAAATAGTCAGTAAAGATATTATTTCTTTAAAAATCACATAATTGGTATATGTCTTGGAAGAACATATCTTTAACTAAATTCTTTACTTAACTAAATTATGATATTGTGGATGTGGAGGTTAGCAAACTGTGAAATAAATCTCTATTTAATTCATATTAAAGATATTTAACATATGTTCTTAGTCCAAATTATCAACACAAAGTCATACTTGATATCAATGTTATGCAAATTAAACCTGAAAGGAAAGAGGAGAATGAATAGCTAATTTATAGCCATTTAGAGGCAGACTACAACAACAACTCATGGGGTTCATGGGACGGGAGTTAAAGGTGCAGTCAGCGAGTGTATGCTAATACACTTTGTGTTGAATTCAGCAAATATCTCCTCGCCGTCCGCTATAGCCGTTTGCTCTGTGCTGAACAAATCATTTGGTGTTTCTACAGAGCGATGGCTTTGTAAATGGGAACACAGACAAAGTGGTGCAGACCGCACCATACAACAATATCCCGGCCGTGGCAATGTGTGGGCGGAGCTTCTGAGGGAGCAGTAATGGGAGAGGAGTATTTGTTGAGTTCAGATATTAGCCATGTTTCTTTCAACATTGCTGACTCCACCTTTAGACGTTTCTCCTTTTGTCCTGATGGTGTAGATCTTGAAGCCATATTAAATCTGATCATGAGACAAGATAGGCCCATTCTTCCTAGTCCAGGCTAGTTACATAGTTTTGTGCATCTTCAAACTACAGTGACTGATCTTGAACAAGTAATAAGATAACTTTGAATAATAATAATAATGCTGACATAGCAAATACAGAAGGCTATGTACTGTTATTAACTAACTTGCACATTAGTATAATGTTTCCCCCCACACTGCCCCAATATTAGAAAAATTAATAATTGTACTTGTAGCATGCGTGTCTGTATAGTTGAATATCTACTGTAATTGGAAATTGTAAGCAATGGATCAATTTATAACATAGTGTTTACATTTGTACATACACTGTCAATAGTAATGTTTATTTAATAAATATATAAAGAGTTGTCGTGAACTTATGGAAACAAATATTGCTAAGTATTCATATTGTTTTGTGGTTATTTGTACAGCACAGTTTTGTGCTCGCTAGTGAATTCCGTAACAGTTGTGAAAATTTGGTGCCATTTGAACCTTTTTCCACTCAAGTGTTTCATGTTTGCGAATTTACAGCTTCTAGCTCGAATCTTTCACATATCGGTTTAAATCTGTATTCCGCAAAACAAAACAGCATCTGCAACTCCTGTCATGAAGTGTACAGTTTGTGATAACTTTTGTAAGAATCTACAGTTTTAAAAATATAATTTATGGTATCTGTTTCTTATGTATTTTAACTAAATAAAATGAAAAAAGTCCACAGTCACAAGCCTGTTCTTGTGTGTTTTCTTGGAAGTTAAGGGAATACTACTGTCCTACTCTCCTGTATATAAAAGCTATAAAATAATAAAATCAAACTATTTAAGCAGCTTTTAATAAACAGCTACCAACTGTATCACTCAATCTTGCTCTGGAACACAATTTATTTTTATTATTTATGCTTGCACACTGCCCAGACAAATCCAACCGTTGGATCAGTGTGTGCCATCAGTCGGTGTTAGTCGGTTGGAGTTTATAGAGTTTGACATGTCCAGTCGGGTTGGGCAGAGTTGTGGAACGTCTGCACAGTTTTCCAACAAACCACAATATGAGTGTGTTCTCCTGACAACTCGTCGTGTACAACGTCAGCGCACACGATTTTCATTAAAGGTGTCTAGGAGGCTATTTAACTGTCCATTACTCACTTCACTTTGCCGTAGTTTCTGGACGTAGGAACGCGTTTAAAGCAGAGTTGTGGTAAGAGAAAACCCAACTCGCCATAAGCAGCAAGCCGTTTTCCAACCGCAATAGTAGTCTACCGTAATAGCTCAGCGTTTTTAGTCATCCAGCCACCCTTTTGAGAAAACATATTTTCAATTAACAAACTAATCCAAATTATATTTAAGCATTGTCTTTGAAACCGGCCCTATATGCACTGTATACATAATGTCCTAGCAGAATTGTATCCACACACCACAAAGTCCTTTAGTGGAGAGGTTCAATATTCAACAAAGGTCGCACAACCCATTCACACGAGCCCCATGTTTCGTGGGCTTATACAGTAGGTGCTCGCTCATGTTACCAAGGTTACACGGCATTCACCAATACCCAACTCAACTCAACTCGTGCTTGTTAACTCTCAGTGTCTCACCTCAGCATGCTTTATGTTTGAATCAAAGCAGAGCATTTTAATCTCAAATTATAAGAGAGAGGCCAACCACCTTTAGAGCCGCGATGTTAGGGAGCTGGGAAAAAAAGATGTGTTGCATTAGTTTCCTTGGTAATGAAACCACCAAATGTCGCCAGAGCCAAAACCGCATTTAGAATGGAGTTGTAACTTCAGTCGGCGCAAGCTAATAGCTGCACTGGCTAATGCATGTAATTAAGACTTTGTCCTGTCCTGAATGGTTATTTGTGCTGGATATTTTAGCACTAGCGCTTTATGAAGATTTCTGGCAAAGGTTGGGCAGCCTCATGGATGACATCAGCGTAGCATATGCAGGACTATAGTGGCAAACATCTAGCACCATGGAGGAAGACCTTAAATTACCCCTCCCTTGAGAAGCTTTCTAGATCAAATAGGCTTATTATTATCATCATCATCATCAGGAAAAATAATTTGTGTGTGTTGTAATTCCCCTAAAGCACCATGGTTATTGGACAACATTACCTTTGACTTTCACAGTTAGTTATATGGGTAGAATATCTAAAACCTGTGTGTTGTTGAATATATTCAGTATCAACTGAAATACTCAGAACAACTCTTGTCATGTTTTCATCTCTAGAACCGGCTTACACACACACACACACACACACACACACACACACAGCATTCACGTGTAGAAAGTCACAAGAGCAGGTCTGGTATCTATTCTGAGGACCGTAGGTAAATGGTTAAAGGGATAGTTATGTAATGCCACTCCCCATTAAAACCTAATGGTTAATTTATGATCCTGTGAATTCAATTAAAAACCCGGGGCCATCTCTGGAATGTTACGATATGTACACATCATTGGGTATGTACTTTTGTGTTTCTATAGGGATGATTAAAACATCCATAATGGTCTGGTCGGCGTGGCAACATATCTGGCAGTGGCTTGAGAACTCGGTGACACCTCGGTGATAACAAACGGCCGAGGCCTAGCCACAAAACATTAAACAGTGGATGTGAAACTGTTTCACATCTACGCTATTCACATGGGTTTGGCAAAGTCTCTGTTTATTATTTTTGATTTATTATCCTGAATTAGGCTATTTAGTATATTCGTATTATGATGAGCTCCCAGGCGATGCCAAGAAGCATTAATTGACACGGATTATGACCACAGAGAAAAAAAACAACAACTACTAACTAACTAACATACTAAGCAACCGCGCAACGTCACTTCCGGGCGTTTGCCGACCAGATGAATACCCACTTTCTCCTCATCTATACTTTTCCTGATGTCATGTCTTGAAACCAGACGCAGAACAAACGTAGTTCTTAAATGAAAACACAAAAACACTCACCAGAACAGCACCAATAACCGACCAGGACAGGGAGAAACAGAGGGCTACATATACTAAGGCTAATTAGGGGAATGGGAACCAGGTGTGTGAAATGACAAGACACAGCCAAAGACGCAGAACAGTGCAGGCTGCCATTAAACCCTGACACCTCATCTATAATAGACAATGAACACCAAATGTAATGTTCATTATATTCATATTAGTATTTATTTATGTATTTACTTTATTTATTAAAGACTTGAATAGGTAACTATTTCATAAGCATGATGTGGTTATATTTTGTCAGTTGTTTGAGTGAGTCGTCTCACTTCGTAAACCACATGACAGCAAAAGCCCATATGCTCCTGAATGGTCTCCAGCCAACTCAGAGCCAACAGCTTTCATTCAGCAGACTTGCCTGTCAATGGCAGAACCAGGATGAACGGCTGTGATGCGTGCTTGACGACAGAGGGAAAAGAGTATAGCATCGATGCAAGTGTCTAGAAATAGATGCTTTAGCCCAAGGCTTTCATTATCCTCCCCCTGACAACTGCTTTGCCTTGACACAAACATGCAACTCAGGAATAGACACAGTAAAGCACAATTAGTACAGTTAAGTAACATTTTGGACATTAAAGTTACTCTGTATGACTTTCTGCCACTAGATGTCACACTAGATCACCAGCATCTCAAAACAAAGTACTAGTTACTTATTACTCATTCAAAAAGTAATAATATTAATTTACTTATAACTGGGTATTAAAAGTATTTATATTACTAGTTACATTACTATATTACTTTCACAATCACTACCCTGTCACCCCTTCTGAAAAATGACAACCTGTGTACCTAGCTTTTAGAATTGAACAATCTTTATTGGAACAATAATGAACCTTAGGAGTCAATCAAAGTGAAAACATTGCAGCCTCTCAGACCAGATGATTGGACAGGCTGGTTCAATTAGCCTACCCTAAGTTTGCTAGACCAGAAATATCGTTCTTGTAATGCAGAATTACTTGGATTTGTAATTATATTACTGTTTTGGAAAATAGTAATAAGTTACAATAGTTACTGAAAAAAATAACAATATTACAGTAACTAGTTACTGCCCAACACTGTGCACTAACGGGCGTGCGCTGCCGCCGGCTATAGAAAGAACAGAGGAGATTGGATTAGCCTACCACAAACTCACACACAGGCAATGTGATGTCATGCTCTGCTCAGGACACCATTGCTCCACCTGCTGCTATAGTAACGTTTAAAACGTCGCAAATATGCGCTTTACGCTCCAATCTCCAACTTTTTACACATAAATGCTCTGAACTATTTAGGAATGCTTGAGGCACTAATCAGGGAACCTGCGGTGTAATCATGAAAGTCTTCCCATTTGACCTTCTGATTGTTTTTGTGTGATCTGGAGTCTGCATGTCACCAAGAGAACAGGCGGAAACAGATCATCTCGTGAGGCTGTTTGGAAGTGATAACTTATGACAATGATATTCATCATTCAACTACCATTATGAGAATTATCGACCAACCTACCGTGAGCTGGAAAGTTCAAGATTGTGCATTTGTTTGTTTATTATCTGATTGTGTAATTTATTTCGGACAACGCGCATGTTAATAAATAATTCATAGCTGTAATTGCACGTTAGCCTATAGCCTAGGCAATTTAGAAAATGAATTATGCACAGTGTTCACGCACATTTCCCCTTTGAACGCAGCAATCATTCAGTTTAACGGTCCACCTGTTTCTTACAAATTACAGAGATGTACCTCACACTATCAGGCTTAAATAGTTTCTAAATAAATACTTCCCCAACGCCGCACTGGTTTCTCAGACACAATCGCTCTGTCACACAGACTTATAGAAAGTCTGAGAACAGTAATTAAGACACGGGTGGTAGGCTTTTCTCTTTCTTCTTTTTTTTTGATCACTAAAACAGGCCACAATTGCCTTCCCCACTGGTCCAACATGGCGCCATCGTCAGTCAGAAAGACGGGATAATAAGATGTTGCTATAGGAGATCGGACCGAGACGCACAAGTGATTGTTTATTTTCCACGGAGCGCAGAGGTGAAAGAAGCTGGTGAATCAGCCGGAAGAGGGAATAGAGAGAGAGAGAGAGAGAGAGAGGGGGAGAGAGAGCGAGAGAGGGGGGGAGAGAGAGATAGAGAGAAAAAAGAAATCCAGTCCCATCCCAATCCCATGAAAAATCCTGACCCATCCCAATTCCCAAAAATGTACTCAATGTACTCCCATTTCCTACCACTCCCGTGTTCTGTTTGTTGACCGGAGTCTATCAGTTAGCGTTAGAAAAAAAACAAAAAAAAAAACAGATCACAGCCATAGTTGATGAAAACATTTTAATGTTTGACAATATTGTTATTTTCACCAAAGCACACCAAAGCAATCAGGAGAGCACGTAGACAAGGGCAACTAGAATATAGTTAACATTTTAAAAATATAGTTTATTAATATAAACGTATTTGTATGTAAAGTTGTGCGTCATAGAGTTATTACGATTCCAGGTCCCACCCACTCCCACTGTTTTTTCTGTCCCGTCCCAATATTTAGTTTCCTGTGACCCGCGGGAACCTGTGAACCTGTGGTGTCTGTCTGTGAGGCCGTAGAAATGGGTTAGCACTGATTCAGACCTAGTCTTGCAGAGCCAGCCTTTGCTAAAGGTAACGTCTGGAACAGAGCGCTGTTTAACTGTGTCAGTACAAGTCGATCTTATCTTACAATAAGGAATTAATTTGGACAACTAAACGACAGGACTCTGTTTACAGGTCTTGTAAATTAGTAGGCTATGGTTACTGCTTACAGTTTTTATCGATTGCTTAGACACAATACACTATTTCTGAAATCTTCACACACAATTTTTAACTACTCACACACAACGGTCCAAACCTATAACCTCAGGGTCTGATTTAAACTTTGTCCTCAGACAAAACACACAAGCTGTCAATAACACAGACTACAGTACATGACATGTTTGTTACACACTGAAGGGATTCATTCAAAACACTGCTACCAAAATGTTAAAATTTGAGAAGAACATTCCTGGCGAGATAAATTGATAAAGGCATTGTAATACAGTAAACATTGTTGGTTACTATAAAGCAATATAATATGATGTTTTGGTTTAAAAAAAATAAAAAATAAAAAAAATAAAAATGACTTCTTGTCTTTGAAATATCAAACTGAGAAAAGTCAGGGATGTCAAAAGATCTACATTAAGGGCTTTAGCTCCCCAGAAATATGAATTAGACCCCCCCGCCCAGTACTGTATATTGTCAAGTTTAAATGTTTTCCCCCTCAATTCAGGCTAAATCATATTTGTATAACCGGGGGGGTGGAGGTGCATGGTACATGTGAATAAGGTTTCTATGAATGAAGCATCCAGACTCCCACACTGAAGATGTGATGAGTCATGCTTTGTGTCTCCGTTCTCACAGTATGACCGTTAGGCATTGGGGCTATATTTGGAGACTTTCCATTGCGTGACATCAGTAGGACCCACGCCACACGCGCAGGCAAACATACTTTCAACCAACTGAACCCCGTAAGATGTTATTTAACAGTGACTCACTGTGCTCACTGCGTCCCAAGACCAACAAGGAAACATCCTGCACGTCAATAGTGTGTTTCTGTGTATACAGTAATGAGCTATATGATGCCACCTCTGAGCGCCATTAACCCTCAAGTGAAGCCGGTCTGGTATTCCTGTGCACGTATAAAACACTGGGAACCATAGATTGATGGCTGGCAGTTGGCTGACGGCTAGTCCACACTAACGCCACTCAGGCATGCAGAACAGGGGGTCCGGAATGAGCTGTAGATAGCTTGCGTGGCGACATCGAAATGTTAATATGGCTGCGGGGAATAAGGCTTGTTTGTGGGCCTGCGGGGATGAAAACGGGGGATGGGGGCGGGTCAGGGCGGGGTACAGATTAATGCCCTGTCGGATAGGCCAGATCTACTTTAATGCCCCTGGCTGGAACCAGGTCCCCTCTCAATTTGAGACCTGGAGATAGGTCCACACGGCACACTCTCAGGGCAGGATCATTTATCTGCCCGCCAGAGGCACGCCAGAACAGATACAGAGGGCCCACAGTTTATAGTGTATGTAACTGTGTGTGCATATGTAACTGTGTGTGTGTGTGTGTGCCGCTCGTGCGTGTGTAGTATATGTAACTGTGTGTGTGTGTGTGTGCGCGCGCTCGTGCGTGTGTAGTATATGTAACTCTGTGTGTGTGTGTGTGTGTGTGTGTAAATGCACCCTGCCACCACAATGTTAGTGTTAACTAGGGTGATACCACACAAGCTGTGGGGTAGTGCCTCTTTAAGATGTCTATATTTTACCCAAAGGGGCAAAATGATTCAGATCCAGGCGTCATACTTAAAGATATAGGCAGCAAATGGAAGCTAATACACTTTTAGTCAAATTCAGGGAATCGTCAATATCCGTTAGCTGTGTGCGCTGAAAGAATAATCTGGTGTTTCTACACAGCCTTGGCTCTGCAAATGGGAAAACAAATACAGTGGTGCAGACCGCACCACTGTATTTGTGGAGCTTCTGAGGTAGCAGCTTGTGGAATTGAAAGGAGAGGTGTTGTTTAGGTTGAGTTCAAATGTCAACAAGCTTTCACCAGAATGACTGACTATACCTTTAATAACCTCAGATCATGTGAACATACACACACACACACCATGGCTGAATGTAGAACATAATAACAATGACTTGTTAAATTCACAAAAATATATTTTCATGTTTATTCCCTGGAGGGGAAAAGTACAAACAGAAACACACGTGTCTGACTCACTAGCTACAAAATGTGTTATTCTCCAATGGTTCTAGAGAGGCATCATGCAATATAATTTTTATTAAAACAAATTCCTTCATTATAAAGTTGTTAAAAAGAGGAAAAGCTCCTCACAACCATTATCTGATATGATGTATTATGATACATGATTACATTGGGTTGGTAATGAAGATATATATCTCGAGTGTTGACCGAGTGCATTTATTCTGTTGGATGGCAAGAAGCCCCTCAGAGCTACTCCACTGCAGTGTTTTAGCATAGCATGTAGCCCCAGGCTTTATACATCAGAATATGGGGCTGTGTACAAATAGAATTGTTATATTTAAACAAATATGTGAATTATTATTATTGTTTTGGAAGTAAGTCAGTGTGTGGCATTGTCTATGGTTGTGTTTAGCTGACTGACATATCTTTTAAAGTCTAAGAGTGCAATCTGGGCTTTGGGCAACCTAAAACACATTTCCTTATGAGGACAATAAAGTATAGGTTAAACTGCGTGGTTAAACACTAGTATAGGTTAAACAGTGTGATAAATAGGCACACAAATAGCTAAATGTCTGCCTAAACCAGAGAACAGAGATGACAGAAAACCACAAAGAAAAAGGTAAAGGTAAATCTACAATTAAGTTAACATGGAACCATTCTCCTTACAGGCCAATATGTGAGGGGCGGGGTCTTATTTTGAGTGACAGCACTGCTTTCCCCTGGCGGTAATTATATGGCAACACCTACAGCTGCTATCCACGGGTTGTCAGCATAGCACGCACTCACGCACGTCTAACCTCTCTGTAAAAACCTCATGTCATTATGATATAATACATAATTACGTGTTTAGATTCTTGCAATTAATGTTGGTTGCGCAGTATTTTTATATTAAACCCCGTATGTGTTACAGGTTCTTTCAGCATATATGCTTGAATGTACGTCGCTGGAACAAACAGTTCCCCTGCAAGATGAATAAAGTTTTATCTCGAGTGTTCAACAGCGCGCCGGTACGTTCCGCTGCCGAATAACCAGCGCAATGTGCGTACACGTGGCGAGTGTAGGGAAATCACACTGTCGAGGTGGCCTTCCCTTGTCTCTATGGAAACCTGTTTGCAAACAGCAGTGTCTGGGAGGCTTTAATAGATTGCCCGTTATGATGAGGGCAAATCAAAGGTTAGGCAGCAACGGTTTCCGTCCCTTGTTCTGGCAGCTTCACTTAAGCTTTGATTTTCTGTTGGAAATTGAAAATAAATGGGAGCATTTCCCCTGCGTTGCTTTGTTGTGATGGCTGGTCGAGAGATGCCTTGCATATGCTGTGTCTGCAACGCAGAACATGCCTGCCGTTATTACATGCCTGGCAGATTTTACTGTGAATGACAGAAACATGATATTATACGTTGCAATTATTGATTACTATTGATCAGTGTTATAAATATTCAAAACAACAATATATAGATTATATGAAAGTACAACTTTTTCAGTTTAGTCAATATAAACTATACAAATATTAAGCAAATACTGCATACTACAATATGAAAAGACTAGTGGCCACAACTGATGCATTATCATGCACAGTCAATATCTGAAAAGTAATTATTTATGCACTTTTCTATCAAAAAGCCAAAGTATATATGGCCTGCGCTCTCACGACACGTTGAAATTGTCTGTTCCCCGGGTGCGTACTGAGTTGGACAAGAACGCTTTTAAGTATGCCACCCCAACTGCCTGGAATGATATACAGAATGACTTAGAGCTGCGTGAATTGATTTAATTTAAAGACTTTATTTCTGTTAGGGAATGTGAAAAGGAACAAGGATTGCAATTGCTTCACGTCTAATTGACTGTTAGATTCATGTTTTTTATTTATTGTGTTGTAATTGAATGGTGGACATTGTGTTTAAATGTTGTATGTGGACGTTTTAAGCTGCCCTCTTGGCCAGGTCGCTCTTGGAAAATAGATTTTAATCGAGTCTTTTTTACCTGGTTAAATAAAGGGGGAGATATATATCTGTTTATCAAACCGCTGATTTACAAAACAGAATAACTCAAACTAAAACCAGTACGGCCCTTGGCCTGGATACGTTAGAGTTGGATGCCCTTTAAATACCAGACATCAAACATGCCAAGGAACACTCCGTCATCGCTGGAGGAGGGGGGGTAGTGGGCTTGCTTGCTTTTTTTCTTTTATTGCTCGGTGGTTAACTGTTTCCTGTCTAGGATTGTGTGTGTCTACAGCTCTGAGCTGGAGAGACTAAATTAGCTTGCTAACAATTCAGCTGTGCCACACCCCTCAACAGCATGGTAGCTCAGCTGTTACACAAGAATGTATGGCGTTTCACAAAGTGGGAAACCTACGCTGAAGATACAAGAATAGAAAAATGTAACAAAATTAATTTTGTGACAGGAGGAGGCAATCATGAGTAATCATAAACATGGAAACATTTTACGCTGGCGCACACCAGACATTAAATAGTTTTTAATAACATTCTCAGTAAACATCCTGTGAACACGAACACCCTCAACCAATCACCAATAGCATAAAGCAGAAACACATCACTGGGCGCTAACAGCCGCATCAACGTACATCGCATTAACCACACTACAGTCCAGAGCCGCCGGCCCGTCGCCGCGGCGATCACTTCCAGGAGCCGGCCTTGCCCTTGGCGCCGCGGGACGTCTTGGCGGCCTTGTGGCCGCGCTGGTGGTCGCTGACGCGGTTACGGAGGACGTGGATGTCGTAGCGCTGCCGCCGCAGCCGCTCCGCCAGGTCGAACTTCTCGGCGTGCAGCTGGTGCAGCCACTGCCACAGCTCGCGGGCCTTCTCCGCCAGCTTCTCCTGACCCAGGTGGTCCACGTTGAGGGGCCGGCGGCGGTCCGCCAGCACCTTCTTCTTCTCCTCGCGCGCCGTTAGCTTGCGGCCCTGCCGCCGCTGGTCGGCGCGCTCTATGTAGCCGCCGAACGACTTGCCGGAGAACACCTTCTTCTTGCGCGCCTCCTCGTCGGCGCGGGCCCGTGCCGCCTCCTCCTCGCGCCGTGTGCGTTCCTCGGCCTGCCGCGCCTGCCGTTCGCGCTCGCGCCCGGCTCGCTCCCGCTGCTGCTCGGCGCGGTCCGAGCGCCGGTGCTCGATGCGCTGCCTCAACGCTGCCAGCTCCTCCTCTTCCTTCTGCCGGGCGGAGAAGTGCAGCTGGATCAGCGACTGCAGGTCGCCAAAGTCCTTCTCCAGCCGCCGGCGGTGAAGGTCGTCGAAGTCCACCCGCTCGCCCTCGGGCAGCTTGGGCGGGGCGGTGAGAGGCACATAGGTGGCGCGGGGACGCCGCACGCTCTCACCTTCGCCCTCATCGGGCTGCTCCTCTTCCTCCTCCTCCTCCTCCTCGTATTCCTCCACGATGGCCTCGATATCCGACATGACTCCCAGCAGGAATAGAGAAGACGCACGGGGTGAGAGGCACAGACAGACAGAAAGAGAGAGAGGCCAGCCTGGTGTACTGAGGGCAGACACAAGCATTGGCTCCTTGCAGCTCTTGGGGGAGGTTTTGAAGGGGCCCAGAACAAGGTCATGTGACCCCTGGTTGATGAAGGCGGGGGGTGGTGGTCTATTTTCTCCTTGGCCTAGTCTTGTGAGCCCCCCAGGGACCCAGAACACTCCCTCGCCTTTGTAAGGACAAGATGAGCAACTATTTCAGAAACACGACAGATGCACACACACGCACACATACAAGGACGCACGCTTGCACACACACACACACACGCGCGCACACACACGCACACACATACAAGGACGCGCGCGCACACACACACAAGCACACAGTTGTGTTTCCACAATAAACAATGTGTGTACTTTTAGACTCGCAAAGGGGAATCACTCTGGGTTGGACGAGGAGACAAGTAGATACAAAGGAATACTGTAAGGTTGTTACAATAAAACAGAAAATCATCTGTATTGGTTTGTGAAATAATTGGGAACAATAATTATTAATATTATTCATTATTATATTCATTATTATTAATAATAATTTGTAATAATGTTTTGTTCTCCACCTCAGGAGGACAAAGAACAGGTAAGTGCTTGGGACATATTAGTTCCAGCCTCTTCCTTCCATCAGCACTACTTCACAAACGCAACTTGTGCTGAACGTCTGATCATACATAGACCCCCTGTAAGCATGACAGCACTATCTTGGAGTGGGGTAGCAGATTTACATTGCTTGATAGCGTAATAAGCACCTAATTGTCTATATTTATTTAAAGTAGTAACTGTAGCTACGTATTTAGGATAACATTACAAGACCTGCAAACAACCAGACACCATTAATGTCTGTTAGTTTCACAACAAATTCCTCAAGTTTGATGTTGAATTTGGTCATTGTGGGTTATGTAGTTAGTTGGTCGTTGGGGGTTATGTAGTTAGTTGGTCATTGGGGGTTATGTAGTTAGTTTGTCATTGGGGGTTATGTAGTTAGCTGGTCATTGGGGGTTATGTAGTTAGTTAGTCATTGGGGGTTATGTAGTTAGCTGGTCATTGTGCATGTCAATCAAAACACTTTTCCTGTGAACGAGGCAGGTCTTGACGCAGTTAGCTAGCGCTGTGTCCCAGACTAACACAGCTTAGTATGAGGCGAGACTAGGGGACTTACATCCTGGATGTAAGCTTAGGGTTAGTTAACCCTAGGGGCTAGTTACTACATAGCCCCTAGTCTCGCAGAGCCAGCATTTACGTACGTAAATGAAATGACAAAATGCACGTTTTGTGGGAACTGGATAACTAACAGGTGATAACAGGTGCTGCATTGTTATGTGTGCGTGCGTGCGTATACAATTGATTTGCCTTAGATAAAATGCTGGCAGGCCATAATATAGTAGGCTACCTGACAGTGGTTCAAGGGACTGTTCAAAGACAATCTGATCAGTTTTAAATATAATTTAAAGACATTTAAATAACAACACAACCGTATGACTTTATCGACACACGTACACGCACACCACAAATTTTGTACCCGCTCAGAACAGCAGGCGGTTCCATCCTCATTAAGACGCCAGTTGCTTTATGGCAACAGGACAACTGTTTCTATGAATAGGGCCAATGAACCACCATGCCTATATATAGCTCCACCCACTGCCAGGCCAGAAGCATCTACTGTACAGAACAAAACCTTGCTTTTTATAATGCCACCTCCAGTGTTTGATTTTTTTGTACCTTTGCCATAGCAGTCATTCTTTTATTTATTTATTTTGTTTGTTTTGATTTTGAGTCATATAAATATAGTTAATATTTTGTGCTTTATTTGCCTCTATTGCCTTTCATGCTTAGGTGTATGTTATCCTAAAATATTTAAGTGTTTTTCAATGTATAATACAAATATTATCAAGCAGTGTTTTGCAATGTTCTGACTGGTTCTTATGAATAAGTTGATTTAAATATATGTTCAGAGATATAGGCCTACAGTAGAATATACCTAAGATGTAGGCAGCCAGCTACTCCCTGCTATGAAAGGTTTTATTTTCACGTATGTTATGAATAACACTGTTGGAATTATCAGTTATTCTTTTAATTTGAGGAGTCACTTATAGGCCTATAGTTTTTTTAATCATGAATACATTTTGAGATACATCACTTCTAGTTGTAGAGGCATGGAGCCCTCATCTGGTCAAACTATGCTATAGCACACAGCATATTTATCAACCCATCGTCCGTTAATGATCTGTAGTAGGCCTGGCTATATTGATATCATGTAGAAATCTGTTAATAGATTATGTCGACCATGCATTTCCTGTTATTGAAGAGCATGGTTCCTTCAGAAGCCTGCTCTGGCACTATGAACATCGAAAGGATCATGGGGACAAGGCCTCACCTGACCCGTCTAAAGAAGGTCAAATGACGGGTAGTCTAGGGCCTAGGCTACAATACGTAATATCATTTCGACTGCCTTTCAAACAGTGAACACAAAGTATCGTCTGTGAGCTCGAGTACAAGATCCTTCAGTAACACATATCGGCATATAGCCTAGGCTACTTTACTGATGGCCCCGGAGCTGTTGGAACAGATCACCAAGACAGACAAAAGGAACATTAAGCCTGCGTCACGTTGACCAGAGGAAGTGAGGAGAGACCATGGCTGCTTCTCAATATGCGTTCTTTTCTGTTCCTGCGTTCTGGTGGAGAACGCCTCCTCATCAGCATGTTGGTAACGTAAGGGGACACGCCCTTCTAAGGAGACCAGAACCATCTCACAAGCAATCTCCAGCTGACTAAAACAATTCTATTACACTTTTGATGCTGAAATGTGGATTTTTGTGCAGGGCAGCATTTGGCTGCAGTACCGGCATCGGCCACCGCAGTTGGGGGGGCGCCAGAGGGGGAGCACTGATCTGCTGACTGGCCCGTGACCCGCTGCTCCTTCACCTCTTGAATGCGCAGCTTGTCACCGGGGGCGGCGGCCTTGCTCACTACGGTGAGCGCGTTGGCGTGCGTGACTGAGCGCATAGTGGCTGTCAGCCAGGGCAGGCCGAACAGGGCACACGAGCCCCCCAGGAACACAATCAGCATGAGGTCCAGGTGGAAGCCAGAGCCCTTCCGCAGCTTGCGCTCCTTCTTGCTAATGATCAGCCTGCAGCGCACGCACACACACACATACCATCACACACACCATCAAACAGTTCACTGCGAACCAAACGCACACAAAGCGGTCTGAGGTACGCCAGGTACTCACGTGGTGATCTGGGTCTCCATGAACACAATAATGAAGACCAGCAGAGCCGGCAGCACAGAAGCGAACATCATTCCCACGGGGAAGGCCTTCTTCACCCCCAGCAGGCTGATGAACCAGCCACGCTTATCGTGGTTGGTCAGGGAGAAGTCCCTGGGAATGCTGAGCTTCTGAATGGGGGGGATGATGATAAGGAGGAGGGTTCAAGGCACCAGCTGAGCCTCACCTGCGTGTAGGTGTCCTGGTTGCTGTAGTCCACCAAGGACATGACCACAATAGCAATTGGTAGCCCAAAGTCTCCAACAGTCCTCCGCAGCTGAACGCTGATGTAGGGAGACAGTTAAAGGTCAGATATGTTTAACAAGGTCATGTAGCCATAACAACACATTTAAAGGTCAGATATGTTGTTTTTTTTTTTATTACTTTTTTTTATTTTTTTTATTTATGATGGCTACAATTGTGCACAGATTAAATGACATTATTATTATTATTTTATTTTATTTTATTTTTTTTTGACAAGACCAAGACAAAACATAACATCAACAACTTAAACCCCTGTGCATCACAGTCTAATTTAGCTCAATTGCTGCCGGCGTATAAGGGCGACAGATGGAGAGGCTGGGCAGCCACTGGGCAGTGGATGTGTGCGTGTGAGGCCG
Organism: Typhlichthys subterraneus; assembly: GCA_027564835.1. Taxonomy (NCBI): domain Eukaryota; kingdom Metazoa; phylum Chordata; class Actinopteri; order Percopsiformes; family Amblyopsidae; genus Typhlichthys; species Typhlichthys subterraneus. The sequence continues at coordinate 21,108 of JAODUH010034043.1, forward strand.
TGTGTGCTTGTGTGTGAGGCCGTGTGTGTGTGTGTATGTATATATATTTGTGTATGTGTGCGTGCATAAGCCTGCCACAAAATGTAGTTGTTAGTCATTTTTATACTTGACCACTTAGTGCCTAGCATGAATGCTACACCTCATGTTACTAGCCTCGATATACAGCAACTACACTGGTAATACAAACTTAAAAATACATTGTGGACATTCTAATATATATTATAAAAGAATTCAAGCACATTTTATGTAAATGGACAGCAATCAAACTAGTTTTAACACCTTAATTATATTAGAGCAAGAGCTGACCAGACATATTATGCGATACCCATAATGCAATTGGGGTAATCATTTCTCCCGATATAAAATACAAAAATATTCTTCATAATATAATTGCAGGAAAATGGTGGAAGGTCCCAAAACTATCAAGAATTTAATAACAAAACAATGGTGGTTTTACGTTTTGACATTTATTAAAAGGTAAAAGTATCGGCTGCTAAGAGTAGTTGACGCGTTGTCCGCGTTGCGCAAGACAACGTGACGATTTAATCCAATCAGTAGTATTCATTGTTGTCTGAAACATGTTGAATAAAGTTAAAAGATTCAGTGATGTTTACAAAATCAGAGACCCTGTTGCAAGTGTCATCATCAACATGAATATTAAAATCACCAACAATGACACTTAATCCATCTTAATAATTGAAGATAAGAAATCAGTGAAATCAATCAGGAAAGGTTGGCCCATGCCTCTTTTAAACTAAAATAACTCTGTCACTCCCTGCCCTGTGTTTACCTTGTGTTTCAGGCCTGTTTCTCTGTCACTCCCTGCCCTGTGTTTACCTT